>JARHVA010011135.1:0-89249 GCA_037957365.1 Torreya grandis
TATGATTAAATTGAGGGTATATATTTATTTAAAGAAACTTTTTCACTAGTGGCAAGGCTAGAGGCTTATTAAAATGTTTCTTGCATATGTAGTGTTTAAGAATTTTTAGTTGTTTTAGATGGATGTCAAATCTCTAACTTCCTGAATGGGAATCTAGAAGAGGAGGTCTACTTTGAGCAGTCCTAAGGGAATTTATTCTCTCAAATGATAGTATCCATGTATGCATATTGAATAAATCATTTCATGGATTGAAACAAGCTCCTAGAGCTTGGTATGAAAGACTTGATAAGTACCCACAAGGTCAAGGTTTCAAGAGATATTTTGCTGACAAGTAATATATACAACATAAAATAAAAGGTGAGCATAATTTTATTTGTTGTGGTATATGTTGATGATATAATATTTGGAGAACACATTGAAAATATGACAAGAATTTTTTGATAATATGAAAAAATAATATTGAGATGTCTAATGCTTGGAGAATTGTCATTTTTGTTAGGGTTGTAAAATATTTTAGTCAAAAAAAAGGAAATTTTCATCATCTTAAAATAAACTATGCCAAGAAAATGTCTAAAAAAAATTAGATTTGAGGATTGTGCACAATTGGCTACCAATGGCTATAGGAAACAAGGTAAGTAAGATTGAAGATTCACCCTATTACAGATCAATCTTTTTATAGATCTATGATTGGTAGTCTTTTATATTTTGATAGCACCAAAGCCAGACATCATGCAAGTAGTAGGTATGATTTGTGAGATATCAGTCAACTTTGAAGGAGATTCATGTTTTATTTGGTGAAAAAATATTTTAGATATATCAAGGGGACATTTGGATTATGGATTGTGGTATCAGACAGGCAGAGATTTCACTTTCATTGCTTATACAAATTCAAAAACTGGACAAGTTGTTTGGATGACAAAAAGAGTATAATGTGGAGGAGGCTTTCTTTCTCAATGATAGCTTAGTATCTTGGCTAAGCAAGAATATTAAACTCAGTATCACTTTCTACAACTGAAGTAGAATATATTATAGTGGTGTTGTGTTATACTCAAGTGCTTTGGATGAAGCAAACTTTAGAATACATAAAGGTAAAAAATGATGAACCTATCTTTATTTTTTGTTGACAACACAAGTGCTATTAATAATTCTAAGAATCTATTGAATGCATTTAAGAACAAAACATAATCCTAATTATAGATATCACTTTTTAGAGAGAGAAGGTGGTAGATCAACAGTTTTAAAAATGGAATATATCATTACTATAAAGATAGATTATAGACTATTTTCACAAAGGCACTACCAAAAGACACATTCAAGTATTTACAGGAGAAGTTGAGAGTAATTTATTTTACTTCCTACCATTAAAGATAAAAAAAATGTTGAGGGGGAACTAAGTGTTAGCTCTAAGATAGACCATTTACCATTGATGTCAAAGAGGGAGAAGAAAGAGGAATAGATATAAAAATAGGTACAAAAATAAGTACATAAATAGGTACAAGAACATGTACAAGATGCTACAATAAGGGGGATTTAATGTATGTTTTTTACGATGATAGTATGTGTAGGTTGACATGTGCAGTACAAGTTTTAGGGATGTGGTAGTTTTAGTTTAAGGTTGCCACCAATGACAAAAGGGGAGATTTTTGGAAATATTTTCAATTGATGGCAAAGGTCTAGCATTGTTGCTGACAAAAGGCCCCCATAACATATTATTGTCTAAAGGTGTTTTTTAATGTTCATATTCTGGCTAATTGTTGTTGATATTTATTTAATATTAATGAATATATTTTTTGGTTGCATAAATTTAAAAAAGAGGGACCATGAGGAAGTCAAAGGACCATGATAAAAAATACCAAAGAGGGAAAAGCATACATTTTTCCCATAAAGGGTCACCCTTGAAGAATTTAAAGAGTCACCAAGTGAAGACAAAAGAGGAAAGGCACATTTTTACATGAAGAGTCACATTAAGGAATTCAAAATTTCACCAAGATAAATACAAAAGTGGAAATGATTCATTTGATCATGAAGGGTCACCATGTGAATTTTCAAATTAAAGAATTTGAAGGGTCATGCAAGTTTGGTGCCATTATTTCAAAATGAGTGAAGGATCACAAAGTGTGAATGCCAAAGGTCATTTGGAAAGCTTTAAATAAAGGTTTGAGAACTCATTTATAATATGCAAAGAGAGTCACATGGTTTGTAATTTGTTCTATATAAGAAAAGAGGAGAGAATAGAAAGATAAATTGTAGAGTTATATCATTTGTTGAGAAAGCAACATTGAGAGATAGTTGTGTTTTATACACAAGAGGGGTTGATGCTCCTAGAGGGTTGGTGCTCACAAATATTTATAAGGGGTTGTTTATCTTGTGGCTTGGTTCTCATAAATAGTTGTTGTGTTGGTGCTCGGCAATGGGGTTGATGCTCTTGCAATTTGGTGCTTGTGAAATTTGTAATTTGAGTTGAGTTGCTCATTATTAAACTTGAGATTATTTTCTATGGTTTTTGCCACATTGGGTTCCATGTAAAAATTCTCTCTCTCTCTCTCTCTCTCTCTCTCTCTCTCTCTCTCTCTCTCTCTCTCTCTCTCTCATCTCTCTCTCTACTCTCTCTCTCTCTCTCTCTCTCTCTCTCTCTCTCTCTCTCTCTCTCTCTCTCTCTCGTGTGGTGCATGTTATTGTTTTAATTTTATTGCATGTCTTAAATGTATGGTTAAGTGGATCTGATTAAGTAAAATTTTTATAAGATTTATGATATACTGATTTACCGCCCCTCTTAGTATATCATGTGCTTAACAAATCATAAATATACTTTTTCTCTAACATGATGACAGGTGTAACATTACTGTAGCTACTCCAAGATATTTTTAATGTTTTTTTTAATGTATTTTTAAGTTAGATAACTTTGATAAACACAAATATTAGCCAAAATCACCTTTTCCACTCATTGTCAACACTTTAGAGTTAGCAAATGATCCTCAAACTTTATAAAACTCCCATGAAATGTTGCGAAGAGATTGTTTAACACATTAAATGACATTAATATAATCTTAAATCACATATGACACAACTTAACCATGACTTATTTCTTCATGACATGTCTTAATCACTATATGGCCAAAACATGGACCTTACCTTAACTTCTCCAAACTAACCTTAAACCATGATAAAAAGATTAAATAAAGACTCTAGGGACCATATAAGGTATGACAGGACCACATCACATCATGAAAATTTAGAATTTATAATGGTGACCAATTTGGACTTGGGGTCAAATTTAGTCAGCATTATTAGTGATTCATAGGGTAGGATGCTTACAATGTTAATAAGACTAGTAGCCTTACACGTACATTTGGAAATAGGGTTTATTTCACGTAGTTTTAGAATCTAAGAGACTTCAAACATGACACAATCAAAATTGATTGGCCTTCACAACCCATTAAAACAACACAACAAGACACAAAGCAAAAGAAAAACACTTTATCTTTATGGATTCAAGTTGATAAGTAAAATATTTAGATCCATGAGATGAAGTAGGACATGAAGTAATTTGTCATTTTGAAGCTTGTTTTTTAACTCTTTCATGCTTTCCAATCTTCTTGGTATGATCTTAAATGCAACAATGATATCTAAAAACATGTCACCTATGAAGGTGAACTCTTCTTGCACTTCAACCAACCCTCTCATGAATTCTTTTGGTGTTTGTGCTTGTATCAATCATGATCATTTCTTGACTTGTAGGGGAAACTTCTATCTTGATACTTTAAATATTGGCATGCTATCCCTTTAAGAAGCAAAGCATATTCAAGAGCATCTTCAAACTTCTTACCAACTTCTAGCTCATCAAGCTTTTCAAAGAGATTTGTATACTCCATCCAATCTTCATCATTATTCTCCATGAAAACATATTTTTTGATCTCTTTATGCACATGACCTTAAACTTTGAGAAGTCATTCAAGCTCTTGGAAGGAGTTTAGTATGCTAATTCCAATCACATTTGTTTTCTTTTCTCTTCAATAACCACACCCTTATTCAAACTTATCTTCTTGGTCATTGACCACTGGTCAACTTCAAGGTTGGCTACAACTTGCATAATTTTGGGTGGCATAATATCTTCTTTTTAAAATCATGCTCTCAAAAGGCTAAGCATCTTCAAGAGTGTCTTCAACTTGACCAAAGGAGGTTTAGGATTTTGAAAGACCTTCAAAATCATCACATATTTCCTTGGATTTAATGCCATAGAGTCATCTTTATCTATGGGGTAAACAATAGCTTCATCTTAATATTTTTTTTTCAAATTCAACCTCTTGATGTTGCTCATGAGTCTCAACTAACTCATTTGATGTGATGTCTCCTCTTCAATCACCTTTTTTATGCAATCATTAAATGCATCATGTCTATAAATCAGTCATGACTTGTAGAAGATAGAAACATACCTAAACTTTAAGATTGGGAATAACATTTGTTAAGTGGGAGCATGACCAATATGGGGATTTTCTAGACTTGATTAGGGGATAATTTATCACAATACACGATGGTAAGGAGGGTTCTAAAAGCCTCTAGTCTAACACAATCATGCAATAACCCTAAAGGGGTCCTAGGTTTTTGATATTTCCACCTATTTTAATAACAAGAAAATAAATATAATCTAGTGCTCATCAAAGTTTATGGCACAACATGAGGGGTTATTAAAAGTATCAGAAACATGTATAGGAGAACCTCAATTGAGACTAAGTATGAGTAAGACCATAATACATGGAATATGAAGAATAATATTATTTCAAAGACAATACTTATGCTAATTGTATCTACAAAATGAAAAAGATTAAAGTTAGATAATACTTAGTTGAATGTGAACCCCATTAAGACTCAATCTCTCCCTTAGCCAAAAAGTCTTCATAATAAGTTTTTTTTGGTTTGTAAGGATCACTAAGAAAGTCCAAAACATCCAAGATTTATCCATAAGACTAGGTTTTCTAAGTAGAAAAACCTAAGCTAAAAAATCCTCAAGTAGAATGGTAGAAGATCAAATTATAAATAAGCATAATAAATCTTGATTGCATATTTGAAATAATGATGAAATGATCTTTATATTTATAGGTGGATTTGACCCTAAATCCTTCCTAAATCCTTCCAAAAATGTTGGCCATATAGGGTTGACCTAGTTGACCCTATATAATTATTGGTCAATTATTCACTAGGTCTCAAGCTAAGTCATCCAAAGGTTAACCTAATTACTAAGTGAAAATATCTTAAAAACTATATAGGTTTGACCTAGTTGACCCTATTCAACCAATTGGTAAATGGGTATTAAGGTGAGGAAAAGAGGAATGGAATGAGGAAAAAAGACTTGTAGGAGTGCACAAAGGAGTAATATCTTAGGTAATCATTTTTAAGAGTTGGTTGAAATTGGTAATATGTGGTAATAAGGGACACCAATCCTATGAAGCACCAATGGTTTGAACACCCCTTTTCCCAATACACCCCTCTTAAGGCATATACTCAGAGAGATTAAGTCTCGATGGGTTCTTACAAGATGTAAAGCTTCAGTATTTGATAAAAGTTAAAAATATTATTTGTATACATATGCCCCACTTGAAACTCATCACATGTCACCAAAGTGCAATAAGGGGATGATGCTTTGAGATAGAACATAAGAACACATAATGTTGATGCTAAAAAAAATGCAATATTTTAAAGCATAAAATAAATGAAAGTAAACTATTAAAAAGGAAATAACTAAAAAGTAAATGACTAAAAGGTAAATAACTAAAATAAATAAATGACTAAAAATTAAATGTGATATGTACCTTGACTTACATTTAATCCCCTGGATGGTTGTCTACTATGTTATTAGTTTTTATTGTGTAGAGGCATAGAGACTACTTTTGACAAACCCAATAATACATAACTAAAGAGAAAAAATAAACAAATGAAGTAAATACAAGATAATTGGTGCTATGTGGATGGAATGTACTTGGAAATTTGGCAAGTTGGGGTGATAAGTGTTATGTTTAGACCAAATGACCAAGTCAAAAACAAGAGTAAATTGGGTAATCAAAAAGCCAAGGCTACTAAACACTAACAAACTCAAACAATTAAAACTCATGTAATAAAGGTCAACTCACCAAGTCAAACCAAGGATACAGGTAAAAAAGGATGGTAATAAAACATATCAAATGTAAAATTAGAAACAAAATGGTAAAACAACATTGGTGAGTGAGCAGTAATAATCCTTATCTCACTCAACAATGGAAAAGGTGTATAAAAGGGAAAACAACATTGATGAGTGATAATTAATAAGCCAACCTCACTCAACAATGGAAAAAGGGTGCATAAAAGGGAAAACAACATTGATGAGTGAGAAGTAACAAGCCAATCTCACTCAATAATAGAAAAAGGGTATGAACTCAAGTGTCCATGACAGTAGGATAGTACAAAAAATGACAAATGATAAAAGGAAATTAAAGCAAGTTTATAAATGTAAATGTATGGTGTAAAGAAAATAATCCATAGTTACTCAAACATATTGGTTTGCTCTTAGGATAGATAAAATTGAAACAAAGTAGTGCAAGCAAGTTTTTAAGAGGTTAAGATGAAGGAAGTAGAGAAAATGGAAAACAGATTTGGAATCATAATTTACCTATCAAGGGGGAAATGAAATGGGTGGAGGGGATAATGAAGGAAAAACCAAGGTAGATAAACTCTTTATCAAAGTCAAGACAATAAAATTAGGTTTGTCAAAAAAGAGGACTTTTGACCTTAAGGAATTTGAAGAAATTCTCTTAGACACAAAAGTCTTAGGTCAACAACATCATTATATAGATCATCCCATGAAGGATATATGCATGAAAAGTAAAATGGACCTACCTTCCCACAACATGTTCCCTATTTCTTAGGACCCATTATAGAGCTATTGATCTACTATGAATATTGGGTACTTGCATAAGAATGTAAGCAGCACCATATTTTTTTTTTAATTCTCCTATTCCAATATATTGGCCTACAACACCCCAATGGACCTCAGCTCTATGTGAGTCCAACTGTAGAGTTTGAGCTTCAATTAGAGATATGATATGTGCTTGTAATCATGTATTTTGATGTGAATTGATTTTTGAGATTCATATGTTGCCTTTTTTATATCATTTCCTTTTGTTTAAAGTGATTTGTATTTTAACTTTATTGATGGATTTTTATATTCCTCCTCCATATAGATTTGGAAAACTAAACATGGGTGCTAAATATGACTTTCATTTAAATACTTGTGACTTGGTTGCTAAGAGGGAGAACTTTGGAGAGCATGGGGTCTAAGAGTCTCATAAATCTAGGTGAAATAAAAGTGTTATCTTGACTTAGACCTTATTTTATCTAATGTGGATTGAAAGGAAAGGAAATAAAGAGGAATGACACATGGAACAATTTGAATCACTTCAAATTTAAAAAAAAAATGTGATAAAGGGTGATAAAGGGATAAAATGGTAGTAAAATGTGATTCCTTATAATAAGAATTACTAAAATGAAGTAAAACATGTTAAGATGTATTACTGTGCAGATTTCATCTATCAAAAGAAGTAAAAGTGAAAGCTTGAGAGTAAGGATCAAAAAAATTTAATCTAGAAAATGAATGACAAGATGGTAATTTTATGAGGATGACCAAGTCCTATCCATGATCTTACACTGAGAATTCATAAAATAGAAACCCAAAATGTTGAAAAAAATAATAATGTCAAACAATAAAATGAGATAGGTAAAAATATGGTATTATATGAGGAAGATTGGGTCATATCCATGGTTTTACAATACAATTCACAAAAGAAAAATCCAAGGGATGCCAAAAAATGTGTAAAATTAATATAAAAATAAAGAATACTAGGGTACATCATGAGGAAGATCGGGTCCTATCCATGGTTATAAAATGTAAGTCTTGAAAGAAAAGGGGAAACCAAAAAACCAAAAGGAAGGACTAAAGGTTTGTAATAAGTGGGAACTATTGCAGAGGGAGAGACCCATGTAAGTAACCTAGAAAAACTATTAAAGAGATATAAATAAGAGCATAAAAATAAGGAAATGTTTAGGAAAAGTACTTTTTAAGGAATTATGCATTGGTGGGCTCTTTAAAAACATGACCTTTATTGGTTTGAAGGTGGTATGTGCTTGGACCAAGAATATCTTTGACTAAATAGGGACCCCACTATTTTTGGACATATTTGTCTTCTTTATCATAGGTGTAGTCTAATTTAAGGATAATATCACCAACATTAAATGTGTGTATTTCAATACATTTATTATATTATTTGGTAATACGATCCTTGTATTGGTAGTTATGATGTAAACAGAAAATATGACATTCATCAAGGTGATCAAGGGCATGACGGTGAGTTTCATGTAATTCTTCACCAGTAATAATACTATGAAGATATCTATAAGTATAGGGAAGCTCAAATTCTAATAGAATAACAGACTCAGAACCATAGACTAAAGATAATGACGTTGCCCCATTGATAATATGTATGCTAGTTTGATAGGCCCAAAGAGTAGGGTACAGATAAATATGCCAATCCATGTGGGTTTCATGAATTATATTTTAGAGAATTTTGGTAAGAATTTTATTAGTGGCCTCAGCTTGACCATTACATTATAGATGATAAGGCGTGAAAATTTTGTGATTGATCTTAAATTTAACACAAAGTTATTTAACATGTTTATGTTTGAAGTTACCATCATTATCTAAAATAATGGTATGGAGAATACCAAAGTGGAAAATGATTTGATTAATAATAAGTTTGGAAATGGTAGGATTAGTTACATTAACAAGGGGCATGGCGTCAACCCACTTGGTAAAATATTCAATAGTAGTGATAATAAAAACATGCCCATCTTAGGAGCGAGGTAATTTGTTAATGAGATTGATTCCCCATGTGGAAATTAGTGAAGGAAATTTGATAATTTAAATCTCATCTAGAGGTGAGTGAATGAGATCATCATGAAGTTGAAAAGGATTACACTTTTTATCGAATTTAATTACATCTTTTTCAAAATTTGGCCAAAAATAACCCATATGTAGGCATTTGGTATTGTAGCATGTCTGCTATAGTAACCAATGCAAATGCCCCTTTGTGCTTATTTAATAAGAGGAGGAACCTAATCTTGCATAACACAATATATGAAGGTACCTTCATCATTATTATAGTAAAGGATGTTGTGTCGAAATACATATTTAAGAGCTTGTTTATGAATGCAAGTCTTCTCATGAGAATCTAGATTAAGATGATAAGTTAGATGCTTCAAGAACTGAATAATATTTTTATACCATGTGCTTTGGTAAAGGGTAATAGCCTCGATGTGGTAGATAATTGAATTAGGTGGTTGAGTATAGGATGGATATTTTCATATTTCTATATGAAAATTAGAGTAAAAGAAATTAATGTGGATGAAAGAGAGATGTTCAAGAAGAGAGAAAATTATCAATGGAATTTTGATCTTTAGGAATAGGATCAATAGTGAAAGAGATGAAATCTTTAGTGAGAGTGGCTTCAATTTGATTGTAGTTAGTGAGGTTCTCACTTATTCATTGATAATCACCATTGACTTGGTGTAAAAAAAGTTGAGAATTACCTAAATCATGTAGGTATTGAATGTCTAAGTCAAGAGTATCTCTCATGCCTAAGATTACAGATTTGTATTCGACCATATTATTAGTGACATCAACGGTGAAGTTTAAAGCTAAAGGAATTGTCTTGCCAAGAGGACTTGTGAGAATATAACTTACCCCAACTCCTTGAAGGTATTTAACACCATCAAAATGAAGGCTCCAAGTATCCTCATGAAAGTCAACATTAATTTTAAGAAGCTCTTTGATAACTACTTTTGGTTTAGTAGTATCGAAGGAAATAGAGGATTCTTCAAGATTAGTATTAAGTTATGAAAATAATAATTGATATAAATAACTTGATTAAGACCTTCAATTTAAAGGATATTATCATCTAAAATATTGTCTTGAAGGGAAGAAGTAGTTAGAATTGGATTTGAGGCAAGTTGATTGACTATGACTTGCCCTTTGATATCCTTTTGAGTGATGATACAGAGATCAAATTCTATAAGAAGGACCATCAATTTTCCAATTTTATCTCCAAGAATAAAGGATTTAGACAAGAGGTAATGAAAGGATTCAAAATGAATGATGACATAAGTGTTTTGGTAAAGCATGTAATGGTGAATATTTTTAGCTATGAAATATATGGTGAGGTAATCTTCTTGAATTTTGGTATAGCATATTTCATAATCGATGGGGACTTGGCTAATGTAATAGATAGCATAATCTCTTCCATTATCATCATGTTGTACAAGCATTACCCTAATTGATATAGGTGTGGAATAAGTATATAAGATCAATGGTCAATCATTGGAAGGAGGATGAAGTGTGGGTGGGTGAAGTAATGACTCTCTCATGTTATTAAAGGATTTTTAATAAGGGTTCGTCCATTCTAAAGTAGTACCTTTCTTGAGAAGGTAATTGATGAAGTGGATGTGATAAGCCATTTTGGTGATGAATCATCTAATTGCCCCAAGTTTGCCTAACTATGTACAAATTTTAGGAGTAGAATGATGAATGGGCATGTTGATGAGAACACTAATCTTAACTGGGTCAACATCAACGTTGTGGAGAGAGATTAGAATTCCTAACAATTTTCTAGATGTGACACCAAAGACACATTTATAATGATTGAGTCTAACTCAATATTTAATAAGGCAATAAAAAATAATAACAAGATTTAATAGATGAGTCTGATAACTTTTGGATTTATAAATAAGATCATCTACATAGGTTTTAATAATTTTGTATACAAGATCATGAAAAAAGTAAGTCATTGCTCATTGGTAAGTGGCTCCACCATTTTAAGACCAAAGGGAATTTTGACATTATAATAGGTGCCCCATTCCATGGAAAAATTAGTCTTATATTGGTCTTCTAAGGCAATATGAATGTAATTATATCCTGAGAAGCCATCCATAAGTGATAACATTTCATAACCATTTGTGGAATCAATGATGGCATCTATCGAAGCTAAAGGGAAGTTGTCCTTGGGACAAGCAAGGTTAATCTTTTGGAAATCCATACAAATACAAATGACCATAGTGACCTTTTTTTGAATGGGAACAATGTTAGAAACCCATTCAGAATAGTCCATTGGTTTGATAAATTTAGCATTGATTAATTTGATTATTTCCTTATGACATAGAGTAAAAACCTTAGGTGGAAATCTCCTTTGTTTTTAATGCATTGACTTAGCATCAAGATAATTAATGATGTTATGTACCATAATTATATGGTTAATACCAAGCATGTCCTCATAAGACCAAGCAAACATTTCATGATACTTGTCAAATAATAAGCTAAAATTATCATGTTCAATAGGTGAGATTTCATGAGATAATATAATTGGTTGAGGACAAGATTGAGTACATTATTTGATGTGAGTGGTTTATTCAATAATCATTTCATTACCATCTTTAAAATGGTATGGTGTATTAGGTAAGGAAGAAATAGGATTAGTTTTAGAATCAATGATAGCAATGAAGTTGTTCAAACAAGGTGATTTGGTTTTAAAACTCCCAAGTTTATGGTGTTGTCAAAGAAGTTGAGGTTCTTGAGCATGAATTATTTCTATAATAGCTTCATCACTAGAAAAGCTTAGGAGATGACCATAATACTCAACATCTAATTCAATATCTAGAATCATATTACCATGGTGATCATAATCAGAATGTTTCTGATGGACATCGATTACCTTGGCATCGAGTATAATCTTGAGAGTTTAGGAATTAGATGGATCAAAAGAGATTAAAAATTCATTGGTTTTGATGATGGGGGTAGGATTGGATGCAATTATTAGATCAATAGGTGGTAAATTAGATATATAAATATCTAAAGGTTTAGAAGGATGAATTTGCTCTACCACCCAAGGAGTATCAATAAGTGGACAGTTGGTAGGAGGCACATGACCCTCAGGATCAAAGGCATGATCCATATAAATGGTATGGACATCCCAATTAAAATAATTAAGTTGAGCTAAGTTTTTCTAATAATCCTAGACATCTAAGTCTTGAGATTGATCTTGGGCCATTATATTGTTATTGTCATATGTTGGTAAAATTGTATATGCTTGAGAATCAAGGGGAGTTTTAGATGGTGAAGTCCTGATATTACTAAATGTACAAGGAGACATGATGAGAGGATATTGAAATAATTCGGCCACTACAAAATCATTAAAAGTGAAGGCATCTTTTGTTAAAGAAGGCTCCTGAGTATTGCATAGAGGGGTAAAATTGGTAATCTCATCAATAAGAAGAATAATATGATCTCTTGGTAACAAACAAGGAGGAAGAAACTAAAAAATGTAGGGAGGTAGCTTGGTGGTATTGTAATTATGTTAGAAATCATTGGGTTCATCATCATTAGAATCTACAAGAGTAACTTGTAGATCAAGATTCATGTTGATGAACTCAGGTAAAGGAGCACTATTAATCTTAGGAATTTTAGGAATATGATATTGAGGTTTAGGATTAGGAAGTTGAATATTCATGGGTTATAATTGGCTTCAAGATTGTATTGTTTTCCATTATGTAATAATTCAATACATTTGATACTATAATAATTAATATCCCTCATTCAATGAGTCCAAGGGTGACCAAGGAGTATGTTATAAGATAATGGTAAATCAAGGACCATAAGCTTAGTTTGAATGGTCTTAGGTCTGATGGTTAATGGAATCCAAATTCAACCAAGTGGATTTTGATTTGTCTTATCACTAGTAGAATTTAAAAAATAAATGAGTATGTGACTAAAAAATTTAGTCACAACAACTAAAAATGACTAAATTCTACTATTTTTTTCAACATAGTTATAAATGACTAATTTTATCATTGGATAAAAAACACAGCTAGATAATTAGTCACACAAATAAAAATGACTAAATAATTAGTCACACAAATAAAAATTAGACAATATGATATTGAAGTGGGTAATTAAAAAAAATTGAATTGGGAAATTATTGGTGGGTGTGGCTTGTATTACGTGCACAAGGTTAATATTAAATTGATAAATTGTTGGTAGGAGTGGGAAGTATAGTAGAGTGTATAATTCAGTAGAGGTAATTCAATGGGGGAGTGGGGAGTATAATTGGCATTATTTGTGCAAGGCACCTCTATAAATAGAAGGATGGTTTGTTAATTATTAATGGAGATAGAGCTAACCAGAGAGGGTTTGTGTGCTAATTTGATGGCATGAGCCATTTTGGGTTTTAACATATAAGTATAGTAAATACTTGCATGGGTGATAAAGCTTGTTTGGAGAAGACTTGGAGACATCTAAAAAGGCAAGAATGAAATTTAGAGTTTAATACAATGAATTTGAAGTCAACGAGGTCCTCTACAGTGAATTAAAATTTGGGTATGCCATTTATAGTGAATATATAGGTAATTCAAAACCCTAATTACATTAAACACAAAATCAATAGCTTTCTGATTGGAAACTATATCTAGATAGGAGAACAAAATTGGTGTATTATAAGAGATGATTTACATAAATAGGAAAGTATCTTATCATAAGACATTGACTACCATGAAATAATTTGGAGTTCTTGAGATTGTGAAAGAATTGGATGCTTTTATTTATTGTATAATCAATACAATGTAGTGACCATATCTTGAAGTTATCTATTTGTGTTCCATGTTATCATGCACGGATATGGTATTAATTTCTAATTTTGTAACCAATTCACTAACTTAATACTTAAGGCTCCTTTTCACTAAGTCTTCATGGCATGGTAGTGCATGTACATCATAATTAGTTTGTTATTGGTTGGTGTAGCTTACAGTAGTTACATAGGTAACTAAGTACTAAAACCATATAGGTAATTCTAATTTTAGAAAACTATTTTTTCAATAGTTTCCTCTACTCATTTTGGAGCATATGGGAACTAAACATGTAACATGGCATCCAAATTTCAATTCCTTTGATCACTTTTCCATTAAACCATGGGCTCATGTCCCTAGCGTAGACCTCAATGCTTGGGTAACATTATGTGCAAGCCTAATCTATTAATTTCATGGAATCCTAGAAGATGGTCTCATGTGGCATAGTTGAAAGTTATGCTAGTTCATCAAATCAATGTGGTCACCAAGATATTTTAATTTATATTATATGTCTACACATGAGAGTATATAAATTATTAGAACAAGTCATCTTATCTCAACATGTTAATAATTTATGCTAGTAAGTAATGCTCAAAGTTACAACAAAGAATTCATTAGCCTATTTTTTAGTGTTTGTGTATTCTTTAACATTGAAAAGATTGGCATTTGTTTAAATGCTTGTGGTTAATCAATAGAAAAAGCATAAATTATATGTTCCATTTCTAAATCATTTCTTTAATTATCATCTAGACAAGGAAGGCCCTCAATAAAACATGGATGAAAATAACATTTATCTATTTATAGTCATAAAAAGAACATATGCTTTTATAGGGTGATGCCCATATATATTTCTTAAATTTGAATTGTTGTAGAGTGCTCTAATTCTAATTATATAGAGTGTTATGTATCCTAATTATATGAAGTGCTCTAAATTCTGGGTAAGTGCTGAAGTGAATGAATTTACATGTATTAGATCTTGAGTAAGTTGGGTTTTTTAGATTTATATATTTTTCTTGAAATAAGAAACTAAATTAATACTAGAATGTAGAACATTATAGATGGATCAATGTTGAAGGTTGACTATAGATCAATACCATGCATATGATGAGAGAGTAGCTGATGAGAGGGACATGGACAAATATCTATGTTCATGTAATGATTGTCTTGGTGGATAGGTGAAAAAATGAAATGTGATTTATCAACATATGATAATATATGAGCATAGTTGTATAAGCCCTCAAGATTAGAATTATTATGAAGATATGATAGAATTGTAGAGTGTGAGAGATGAAGAGGCAAAAAACATACATGTAGAGGCACCAAACATAGATGAAGAGGCAAAAATGTTAGACAAAGGGTTTAAAGTTGATATAATGTTGAATGAGGGTCTAAATGGTGATTGGGCCAAGTTGATGGAGGATGCTTTAAATCCTATGTATGCTAATTATAATTTAAGTCATTTGACAACAATCCTTCAAATTCTTAACTTGTAAGTGGTGCTTGGTTGGACCAATGAGAGTGTAGATTAGTTATTGGCATTATTAAGTTTATTGTTACCACTTGAATCCAAATTACCAATAAAATGAATTCAATGTAAAAGGCAAATCACTAAGCTAGGATTAGGGTATGAAAACATCCACACATGTCTGAATGGTTGTGTATTATTATTGAGAGTGAATGTCTAAAATGTCATGAAGCAAGGTATAGATAAGGGTTGAAATTAGTTATGGTTCTTAGAAACATTATTCACCACTTTTTGATAATCCCATGATTACTCTGAATGTATAGGTGTAGAGACATTGATGAATTTATGCAATGGCATGCCCAAAATAAGAGCACCAATGGAAAATAATGACATGTGCCTGATTCTAAGATATGGATGGAATTTGATAATAGATGGCCTAATTTTTATTAAGATCCTCATACTATAAGTTTGGGTTTGTCTCTAAATGGGGTAAACCCATTATCAGGTCAAAGTACTAAATCGTCAACTTGGCCAGTGTTTTTAATAAATTATAACTTGCCTCCATGGTTAGCAACTAAACCATTTTTCTTAATGTTATCATTGATTATAATAGGAAATAATTGTGTGACTTTAGATACAATTTATTCTTATCTAGAGCCATTATATGATGAGCTAATGGAATTATGGAAAGGAATTTAAGTAATTCAATCTTTAAGGGATGGTCATTCAATCAAATTCACTTTAAGAGCTTCCTTATTGTTTATGATTCATGATCATCCTGCATATGGCACATTGTCTAGTCTCACTATTCATAGATATCATGGATGTCCTTTTTGAAACTTTAAGGAATTTGTGAGGCACTCAAGAAGTTTGTGTAAGTGTATTTATTATGGACAACATGTTTAGCTTAAAATGGATCATCCATATCATCGACAAAAAACATGTTTCAATGTTCAAGAAGAGAATTATAAAGCACTATTGCTAGTAATGGGTGATTACATTGTTGAGAATGGAAAAAAAAGAATGTCATTTATAATTGAAAATGATGGGATGTTTGGTAGTATATATGATCCATGTAATGAAATAAATTTAAAATGGTTGTGCATATTCTATAAGTTTCCATAATTTAAGCATATAGACATTAGGCATACTATCAACTTTATGCATACAGAGAAAAATATAACCTACTCTTTTTGGTGCTTTTAGTATTATTTCATCATGTGAATACTTTTGACAACTAAATATTCATCAAAATCTTTGGGTTGAAAAATATGATGATGAAAAATATAGAAAACCTAGTGCTCCTTATGTCTAGATAAAGGAACCACATGCATAATTCTTACAGTTGATGTCTTAGACTCACTTTCCCACCAAATATTTAAGTAGTAGTATTAGAATCCAAACTGACATTAATAGCTTAAGAGGCCTTAAGACCCATGACTATCATGTCATAATAGAGAATATTTTAGCTATCATGGTAAATATATCAAGTTTGGAAAAGGGGAAAAGATTGGTAATTATAAGGTTGGGCCTAACAATAAATAGAATGAGTTTACATGTATTAGATACTTCGAACTTAGATAGTTTGAGGGAGAAGGTTATTGAGGTCCTTTCTCTATTGGAACGGGAATTTCCACCAACAATATTTAACATCTCTATGCATCTTTTGATACATATAAAATATGAAAAAGAGAATTTTGGCCTAATAATAATGAGATGGATGTATCTTATAGAATGATATATGAAGGTTTTGAAAAAAATTGTTTATACTAGGGAAAAATTAGAAGGCAACATGTCTAAGGGAAATTCAATGCAAGAGGCCATGGGATTTTACATAGAATATATGAAGGATTTTTAAAATGTCAATCGATGTGTATGAGAGTTACAAGTGAAGTATTAGAAGGAAATAGATTTCTCTTAAAGCTAACACATCAAGAAGTACAAAACATGCCTATATTCTTCAAAACACATCTTCATTCGATAAGCGGTGTAAGTAAAAAAAAATTACATAATAATTTATTTAATCAATTGCATTTACATATTTATATTTTTTATGTTAATATTCTATGTATAAAATATGAATAAAATAATCAAACTTGGATGCAACATTGACCTCAAAAGCACAAACATCATTATTTGATTGGAGGTGATTCTTTTCCAAAATTTGATGAATGGATTGCTAATGTTGTTAGTGATGCAAAATAAGAAGGTCAAGATATAACAATGGAGGAAAGTGATCCATTAAAATCTCCACATTTATGGGCTATGCATTTTAGTGGAATGTGTGCCTATGGTAGTCATTTAAGAGTGGAAGAAAAAGACAAAGGAAAGACAAATTGTGTTTGTGTTATTGGTGCTGAATTTCTTCATGAAATTGAGAAGAAATTTTATGTTGGATTCATCCAATAAATTATTCAAGTGGATTTGGTGTAAATAGTCCTATATTATTAAAATTTAATTGGATCTGACCATCCACAGTACAATTTTATGAGTATGGATTTGTATGTGTAAATATGCAATAATTTTTATCAATGATAGATGAGCCATATATTTCCCATATTCAAATTAACCAGTCATTTATAATTGATGATGTAATAATCCTAGAATTCTTTTGTGTCATTCAAATAGATTCTCATTCAAAATAAAAATTCATGGAATTTTTTGTTATAGTATGTTAATTTACAAGAAATATTTGAAGAAGTGGATGAAGACAATGATGGAGTGTTTGAAGAAGATATTTTGATTACCAACAAAGAAATTGGGAGAGATAGTGTATTACATGTCATAGATGAGGATGAGGAAAAAAATCAAGTAGATGTAGGCATGAGTGATCAGGATTCAAATCTTGTTGGCAATGTATATGATTATGATGATATTTTATCACCTTAACTAGCTTATCACCCTGACTTGTTAGCTTGTCACCTAAACTTTGGTTATATATATGGTGTAATTTATTATTGAATTTAATAAATATATTAGTATAGGTGTACTTATTCACTATTTTTTTATTGATACATTTCTAAATATAATCATCATTATTCTACTAGTACATTGTATATAAAACTTGAGATGATCACTACTGATTTGAAGTGCATTTAATGTTATGTTCAATAACTCTTCTTAGTTTTCTTACTTTGTTTGAAATTAATTTTTTTTAGATATAATATAATTTCGTGCATGTCCTATATGTTTTATAGATGCTAGACTTTTATAACTTCCCTAGAACTGCTAGTTATGAAAAGAAGCAAGCAAGGTCTAAAGGTATTAAATAATACAACAAGATACCTGTGAAAGTAAACAACTCTTTAAAATCTTGGCAATAATTTTTAGTCATTTCTCTAATATTTGGATAGCTTTAGTTTGTAATATAAATTCTATCTTCCACATGCATTGAATATACCTGTTTAAAGGAAACAATAATGAGTATCTATGATTTAATAATACATATAGATATCTTAACATTAGGTGAACAAAATATTTAACCTATATTATTAAAAAATCTATATGAAAAGACAAGTATAATTCCACGTCATTTTCCCCTTACTGTTATGCTCCCCCTAACTTTAGTATTGTCATGTTGTTCTAGATCATGCTATGTTTTATTGCTTCAATTTCCCCCCTTTGACATCAATGGAAAAGGTGTTGGTCAATTAACCCCCTACCTTAAATCTCCTCATAAACTTATAGTGAGAGAACTTTAAAAGAATAGAACTGGGACAAGAGGTCAATGATGAATTATAAGACCAAAATCTTCATGGTACAAGGGTTCCATACTTAGGCAAAATTTTAAAAAGTGATAACCCCTATGTTAGAACCTCCAAAATTTACCTAGTTTCATTATCATAACTAGCCTTGATCCCAATGACTAAAGCCATGATTCCTATGCTAAAAGTCTCTCTGCTTGACTAAGCCTCCTCATTACAAAAAAAGAAATTATCTCTTAAGTCTGACTGACACTAAAAACTAAAACTAAGAGACTAAAAAAATAGAAAATTGTTCAATCTTTTCAATAAAATGCCATCTTAAATATTTCATTCATAATATACCCCTATATTCCCACCTAAAATACATAAAAAAAACTACAATACCATAGCCCGATAATGGGTAAATAGTGACACTATGACACGGTAGTGAACAATCACTTAACTGCTAGAATTAACCTGCCATCCCATAGGAGTCCAAAGGGGTGTGCACAGGGTGGTGGTATGAGACTTTATAACCCATTTTCTCACAACAAGCAAAGTGAAGGTGTGTGGTATAGTAGAGAGAGTAAAATGCTAACTCTACAATACCACTATCATGTAATGGTCTTGATACGATAGAGTGATACTATGGTACAAGCTACCAAATCATTTAAATCATCAGTGGTAATGATTACACCTCTAAACATGAACCGTTCAATTTCCTAAGATCAATCACATGTATTCAAACTCAAAATATGGACAAATTATGAAATATTTTATAAGAATTGACATTAATAATGAGGTGACTGAGCTCAACAAAAAATATACTTATGATTTGATGCCATACTTGTAATCATTCACATAGCTTTGCATATCAGAGGTAAGGGAGTTCAAGGAAGAAGACTTTGTAGCTATTGTTTTGCCAGTTAAGTTCATAAAAACCCTTTATATCAAGTGTATAAGTTCTGAATTTTCTTAATTCTAAAAGCAGACACTTAAATAATAAAGGTAAAAATACTTTGTAACTAACCCAGTCAACCTTCTGATGGTTAGTAAATTAAATTTACTTGTTTTTAGCCCTGATTGGGTAAAGAATAATATATTTTATTTTCCTATTTTGGTTCTTGTTCTCCTTTTCATTGTCCTTATCTTATTCATCTTTTAGCAACACATCCAAGTTTCTATGCATGTGAGTGATCTGTACAATTGCTATAGAGGATCCTCTTCAATCATTTACTTTGTTTCTAAAATAGCTAGATGTGTACTTAAAAACCAATTACTTATTATCACATAAATAGTTGGTTCTATGTAGTGGCTATGGGATCCTATAGGTGAAAGTTTGTAGTTGTTATGGGTAACCTGTAGGTGAAAACCTATAGTTTCTATGGGAAACCTATAGGCGGAAAGCCTATAGCTTGGTAGTTGTTATGGGAAACCTATAGGTGAAATATTGTAGTTACTATGGGCAACCTATAGTTGGAAACCTGCAAGTTGGCATTTGTTATGAGATGGAATCCCCTTTTATTGTGGAATTCTCTATCAGTTTTGTGACCAAGTAAGATTCCTATAATCTTATTCTACCCTTCAAACATCTATTAAATAAGGTTACATAAGTGTAATCTAATCAAAGAAAATGCACCATTAATCCATAACACAACATGTATATATTAATGCACATATATAATCATTAATTAATTCATTCATTTACTTGAGTCATGGATAGTTCTATGATTCATATAGGAAAAATATATACAACTAAGTATGGGTGAGGATATCAATAGAATAATTAGTGGCCTCATCACACCCCTACTTAACCTTATTCTTGTCTTCAAAAAAGCATTCTTTGCATTTTGAATCCACAATATTTCCTAAAATCTAAGGGCTCAATATCAACCATTCCTTTAAAGATATAAAAACCTTTATCATAATCTATGATTTTCCACCTTTTATTTTATGCCTCTCTATTAGTTGACACATTTCCTTCCCAATCAAGAATTGGGAAGACAAACATGGGTGGATGAAACATCAATCCCAAGCAACTTATCCTTTTTTTCTAGACAAGATCAATGTACATATATACTCTATGTATTGCCTCTTTGAGATTCTGAGGGGAATAAATTTCTTTTCATTTTAGAGTATCTAAAATCTCTTCCCATTTGTGCAAACAAGAAACAAAAATTATTTTCCATCTCCCTCCATGAGGCTCTAGTAGTGGCTATGAACCTCTACTTGTTTATTTGTTACCCATGCTCATTGAGTATCTACATTCATAAAAGTAACCCATTCCTCTATTATATCTTCTAAATCAATAGATTCACCACTAATCATTAGGGTATCCTCTTTTTCTTTCTCTTGATAATCTTCGTCCTATTTCTTTCTTCTTGTTTCATTAAAGACATATGAGGTAAAGGAATTCAATTGGGCATCCCCTAGCTATATATTGGGATTCCACTTTGTGTCATGTGTCACATCATACTAATGCATGTAAAAATCACTCAATTATGCCTGAATATTAGGGTCATCTTGATAGTCTTTTATAATCTAAAACATCAATCTATTTCATGTAAATGCACATAGTCACATAGTGGTAACATAGTTTCCATTAGAAGTCTGTAGCATAAGAATCTTAGGAATTAAATATTGGTTTGGTAAGGTTAAAAAGATTAGTATAGAGGTCATATTGTCTTTTGATCATTTTCAAACTTAATTAATAAAATTTATGATTGAATTAACCATTCTCAGGTCTATTAACCCTATCAAAATGTTACATTATGATTTAGGAAGATAATTCAACATTATACACGTTAAAACTTAGGATACTTGGTGATAAGATGTGTTGTGAGGATTTTAAAAATATTTTGGAGGATTTAAATTTGTATGATGATTTTTTATGGTTTTATACAAGATTGTGTGTAAATAGGATTGTGACAGACCTAATAAGCCTAAACAGGGTCTTCGAAGTGTTTAGAAAAGTGACCTAGTGACATAGTTAGTGCATTAAACTTTGTGAAGTGGAATAAAGGGATAAAGGGTGGTTCAGAATATATTTGGTTTTCCATAATGTCACTGTAATTTTCTATACTATGTAATTATGCCTTAAAAGAGGATACAATATTGGACTATGTGAAGGGAGAAGGTTACAAAGGTTTAGAGATAAGTGTTGAAGAGTGTTTATAAGTGGATGATAGGTCTAAAGAGACCCTAAGGAGTGTGAACATGACATTAGAATCCATAAAAAATTCATATGAACCTTAGAACCTTGCATGTAGAATGAACTAGTGAACCATTTGAAAGAAGTGACTAAGCCGTTACCAAGGAAGCGAATTAAGAAAAAAGTTAGGGAAAATTGTTTATCATCTCCATAATTTTGGTATCAGAGCCTGAAGGCTCATTAGGAGGCAAAATAAGAAGGTTTGCCTAAGAAGGTACATGTTTTGTTTTAAATTTTCATTTTATGAATGTGATTAGTTCATTAAAATTATGATGAAGGTTGCTTGAAAGACTACTAAAGAATATTACAAGTGATTGAAAGAGGATGGTCAAGTAGTTTGAAATACAAGAGAGGATTAAGAAGAGATAAGGATTTCAAGAAGATCACAAGGAGAGAGCAAGGTGATTTATCAAATAATTTGATCCAAGGAGAGAGATTTGATAAGGGATGGAACAAGGTGTAATAGACTTGCTTAATATGGAGCAAGTTACAAAAGACTTGCTTTAAATAGTATAGCTAACTAATACAAAGGACCAACTGAGAAAATAAAGAGAAGAAGAGAGAGGTGAGATAATCTCAAATGAACATGTGGAAAGATTGTTTATAATTTTATCATATCACTTGTCATTCATGTAAATCAATGAATATTTAGACCAATTTGTTCATAAACTAGGTATGTTGAGGGCATTAGCCATGGAAAGAGAAGACCATGAGCAAGTAAAGAGTACACAACAATGAGGGGAGAATAATAAGGTTGAAGGAGTTGAAGACATTGTAGTAGAGAAGGTAGAACCATTAGCATCAACACAAAAAATAACATAACCAAACATTGGAAAACCAATCATGAAAGTACAAGAGATAGATTTCTAAGAGGACAAGCAAGAGTTTTTTTAATTGGCTTGTGTATTCCATGTGTAGTTTGGCTACAAGAGCATAAACAAGTGCTAAAGATGATAAAGTGGGAGATCACTATGCAATAATATGACCTTAAAGGAGAAATGAAGAGAGAGATGAACCAAGGAGGATCCATCATAAGTTTCAACAAGCATCAAAAGGCCTATATGTCTCAAATAGTCCTTGGGATCTAGGTGGACATGGACATGGAGAAAGATGTTGCAAAGAATCTCAAAGTCAAACCATTTAAAACTTTCTTAGAAAGTTTTTCATGTTCCTCAGTAGTATGATGTAGGAACATCACTACCTCCTTGTAAATATTAGTTTATTTATATGTTTGGAGTCATTAGGAAGTCATTCTAGCCATCTTAGGTCTATAGGGATCAACTTCAGGTGTTAGAGTGTTATCAAATTTGAATTTGGTCTACTTAGGCATTTTCCTACCTAAATGGTCAATTCAAATATTTGATTAATCTTGTAGTGTTTCTCACATTTTAATGTTGCAAAAGGTAAAAGTGTTATGATCTTGTGTCATTAGGGGTCTTAAGAATAATTAGTGTTTTTAAAAGGGTTATTATTTTATTCATTCCCAACGTACAAGTGGGAGTTAGGAAGGTAGTTAAACTAGTTAGAGAAGTTTTGGATATAGGTAAGTGTTTTGTTTTGTAGCGAGTCATTCAATGTAGGATAATTGGTGGGGTTTTAATTTGAAGGTTTGAATGTATAAAACCCTAAGAAAATGAATATGCATTCCTTTATTTTGAAAAGAATGATGTTGGTAGTCCATATGTGAGCCATAACTATAATTATGTAAATAGAGTTTGAGAAGAGCATTGTGATCAAGATGAGTTTTTGTTATCAGATTGATAAGTCTTGGTAAGTTGTATATTATTTTTAATTGTGTTTTAAATCTGAACTATATGATTTCAAAGACTTTTAGTTGATTGATTCCAAGTTGTAGACTAAATAAAGAAACCTTGTATCCTTTCATAATCTATGTTAGTAGCAAGTGAGTGCACTTGGAACAAATAATTTTGTTTTGTTACCATCTGTAAAGGTACCAAGACCATTAATAGTACATCCTATAATGTATTATGAGTGGGATGAAAGTTAACTTCAAGAACGAAGAAGCAAGTTACTTAGTTTAGACATTGGCTATATGCACCTATGATTTTTATTACAAGAGGAAGGTTGTGTATGAGAATTACATGAGAATCCATTGATATGTAAATTATTGTTCATCTATTTGTGTTTATATACTTTTTTACTATGTTCATAATCAATCCTATGTGATCTAATGTATGTCTCATGAGCAACTAATCTAGAATTTGATAAGGTAGACTATATTATCATCTAGTCATAAAGCCATACATAG
The DNA here is from genome assembly GCA_037957365.1 of Torreya grandis. Classification (NCBI taxonomy): domain Eukaryota; kingdom Viridiplantae; phylum Streptophyta; class Pinopsida; order Cupressales; family Taxaceae; genus Torreya; species Torreya grandis. The sequence continues at coordinate 24,321 of JARHVA010011135.1, forward strand.
AACTATAGGAAAGAAGGGTATGGAGGTGTCAATAGGAACAATAAATGATTTTTAAAGGATAATATAAGTATTTTTGACCCTACATAGATATTTTTGGGTGAATATTTTGTCAACCAGCTAACTGGTGAGCAAAATAGGTCTCTTCAACCATAGCATAGGGAGATTGGTCAGTTAGATGTGCAAGTTTACTACATCAACAGGGGATAAATCTCTCCTCTCATCAAGGGGAGGTTCCCTATGAATACGCAGGAGTTATATACTATAAATATGTAGAAAATAACACTCAAGGGTAGGGTACATCATCCATCTCTCTTCTTTCAAAGATGATGTTAACCAACAAAGGAGAAAATCCTAGTGAAAACATTGAAGGCATTTCTCTTCTTTTAGAAGTGTTCTTGCAGGAAATAGCAATATTTTCTTTCAGGTAGGATAAGTAATAGTAATAGAGTACAAAGTAACCATAAATCTAAGATGTAGCACAAAGTCTCGACCTTGACTACCCAAGAGTGAGATATGAAGAACAATGGGGGCACAAAGTCATCCCAAGGTCCTTTACATAGAAAGAAACTAAAAACACACACTGAAAATAATTATGCCAACACAAAGTCTGAAAGTAAATGGTTTTAGGACACCTTTCTTATCACTTCCACTAGCTCTGCTTGTTAAATTAAATAAACAAGAACACATTTAGAAGATAGACATAAGAACAATCTCCTAAAATGATACAAGCTATATAGCACAAAGTCTGCAAATCACTTGCTTTCTCATTCAGATAAAATAATATGAAATACAATCTAAGCTCAAAGTCTCAGTATTCACCTTTCAATTTGGGTAGAGTTTTGATTATGTGGTCAAAAAGATCTCCTCTGCATTAAAAGAGATTACAATATATAGCCACCAAGCAAGGCTTGACGCTCTTTCCAATGGGATGGCCCATGCTGTAGTTAATGCCTTCAATGCACCTTTAGTTCTATCTAAGGGCCATGCTTAGAATAATGCATTGCCTTAATTATGGTGTGTCATTTCATCCCATATGTCTTCTCCTAGGTCTGGATCATCTAGTATGTTCCCTTTGATGTCTGCGTAGCTGTCCATTTTGTCTTTACTCTAAAGGAGACAAATAGGCTACACCTTTAATGTTTATAGGCTCTAATATCAACCTGGTAGACTATTCCAGCTACCAAAATAACTACTACATAGATATTTTCCACTTTGTCTCTTCTCACTGCGATTTGAGCTCCTAGGCTATCTTTTCGGTCTTGCTGGCTCCTTGCGCTCTTCCATCAGCGGTTCTTCCCTTTGGCATTTTAGCCTTTTGAATTCAGGTATGAATTCCAAATTTTAAAGATCAATGGCTATTTCATTTCCATGAATTTGACATCTTCGAGCCTGTCATCGTTAGGAAACCAACGGCTAATTCATGGTGTTTAACTTTGACATTTATGGGCCCGTCACTTTCCTTGGCAATTCCTTTGGCTTTGTTGTTTGATCCTTCCTGAAGGGGACCTGCCCTTCAAGGTCTTGAGAAAGGTCCCTTTTTCTTGGTGAGAGCCCCCCACAAGGGCACATACCCTTCGGGTGGTCTTCGGATGGCCTTTGGGATTCTTTCTCCTCAGTGGGTTTTTCCTTCGTCGGTGGACTTTTGCTTCGGGGTTTTTTCCCTCAGACAAAATTTTGAAGGAATTCCTTCAAAAATTTTGTTTGAAGGAATTGTTCCTTTCCTTCATCCTTTCTTACCACTTTGCTCCTACTTTCTGTCGGGCTTTCTGACCTCCAAGGTTGCCTTTCAGAAAAGTTGCAAGGGTCCTTTTGGCTCCTAAGTGCCCTCCACAAGGGCATTTGTCCTTTGGGCTCTTGGAAGACCCATTTGAACATTCTGATTTAAAAAATGGCTAAGTTTTGAACCCATTTTTTTCCTGCAAAGTCTGTAGAAACCAGCCTATAGAGTCCATAGTTTTGAGGCCTTAAGAGTCTGTAGATTTGAGCCTGCTTGCAAAGTCCGTAGAAGCCAAGTCCATAGTTTTCTCTACCTTTGAAAGAGTCCATATAAATCTATCTTGTAGAGTCTATAGAAACCATCTGTGAAGTATGTAGTTCCACCTATAGACTCTGTAGATTTTTGAAAAAGCTTTGAAAAATGAAGAACGTGAATGCTCAGAACAATTTTTTAAAATGGGAGAGAGGATTTTGATCTATTGAACCAAAATAGTTCATATGTTGTCCCAAAAAGGAGTGACAAATTTTTGGAACAATAGATATCATTGTGGTTTAATAGTATTTTATAATCTAAAACATCACTTTGTTTCCTTTAGATACACACAGTCACATAATGGTAACATAGTTGCCATTAGAAGTTTGTAGAATAAGAGTCTTAGGTATTGAATTTTAGTTTCACAAGTTAGAAAAGGTCATTAAATAGGTAATCCAATCTTTGGATCATTTTTAAATTGGAATAGGAAAATGTATGACTCAATTAACCACTCTCGGGTCTTTAGACCTTGTCAAAACCCTACATTAGGGTTTAGGAAGAGAATTCAACATTATACACATTATAACCATACAAAATGCAATAAACTTGGTTATAAGATGTGTTTTGAGTTGTTTGAATATATTTTGGAGGATTTAAATTTGTATGGTGTTTATGTATAGTTCTAGATAAGACTATGTAAATAGGACTATCATTGACCTAATAGGCCAAAACAAGGGCTTAGAAGTGTTTGTAAAAGTGACCTAATGTAATATTTAGTGCATAAAACTTTGTGAAGTGGAAGAAAGGGATAAAGGGTGGATGAGAAGATATTTGGTTTTCCAAAATGTCAATATACTATTTTTGTACTATGCAATTATGCCTTAAAAAGGGTTACTAGATTAGACTATGTGAAAGGAGAAGGTTACAAAATTTAGAGATAAGTGTTGAAGAGTTTTTCTAAGTAGATGAGAGGTCTAAAAAGACCCTAAGGATCATGAACAAGAAATCATAAGACATAATACTATCAGATGAACCTCAGAACCTTGCATGTAAAATGAACTAGAGAACCATTTGAAAGAAGTGATTAAGCCATTGCAAGGAAGTGAATCAATAACAAAGACAAATTTAGGGAAAGTTGTTTATTTTCTACATCATTTTGGTATTAGATCTTGAAGGTTCATTGGGAAGTAGAAGAAGAAGGTTTGCCTAAGAAGTTACATGTTTTATTTTTAGTTTTCATTTTATGAATGTGATTAGTTTATTGAATGTATGATGAAGGTTACTTAAAATACTACTAAATAATATTGTAGGTGATTAAAATAAGTTTGATAGGTAGTTTGAAAACCAAAAAGGTTAAATAAGAGATCAGGAGATAAATAATCTCATAAGGAGAGAGAAAAGTGATTGCTCAAATAATTTGATCCAAGGAGAGAGATCGGATAAGGGTGGAGCAAGGTTCAATAGACTTGTTGCAGATGGAGTAAGGTGTAAAAGACTTGCTTAAGATAATACAACTGCCTAATACAAAGGAACAACTGAGATAGTAGACAAAATAAGAGAGAGGTGAGATACTCTCAGATGAACATGTGTAAGGACTATTTATAAGTTTGTCATATCACTTATCATTCATATAAATCAATGAATATTTAAACCACTTTGTTGATAAAGTAGGTATTTTGAGGGCATTAGACATGGAAAGAGAAGACCATGAGCAAGTAAAAAGTACACAATAGCAAGGGGAGAATAATAAGGTTGAAGAAGTTTACTAAATTTTAGTAGAGAAGGTGGAACCATCATCATCAATAGAACAAACAATAGAACCAAACATGCAAGTACAAGAGAGAGGAGGAGATTGTTTTTATTGACTTGTGTGTTATATGTGTAGGTTGGTTGCAAGATCATAAGCAAGTTTTGAATATTATCAAGTGGGAGACCATTGTGAAATAATATGATCTCAAAGGAAAAGCAAGAGAGAGATGAATCAAGGAGGAGCCATCATAAGTTTCAGGAAGCATCAAAAAGGCCTATGTGTCTCAAGTAGGCCTTGAGATCTAGGTGGACATGAACTTGGAGAAAGATGTTGCAAATAATGTCAAAGTTAAATCATTTACAACTTTCTTAGAATTTTTTTCATTCTCCTCAATAGTATGATATATGAGCATCACTACCTCTTTGTAAATATTAGTCTATTTCTATGTTTGGAGACATTAGGGAGTCATTCTAGCAATGTTAGGTCTATAGGAATCAATTTCAAGTGTTAGAGTGTTATCAAATTTGAATTTGGTCTACTTAGTCATTTTCCTCCCTAAATGGTCCATTCAAATATTTGAATAATCTTGTAGTGTTTCTCAAGTTTTTGATTTTGTAAAAGGTCAAAGTTTTATGACCTTGTGTCATTAGGGGTCTTAAGATTATTTAGTGTTGTTAAAAGGGTTAGGTAGTTTATTCACTCCCAATGTACAAGCGGCAATTATGAGGGTATTGAAGTTAGTTAGAGAAGTTTTGAATATAGGTAAGTGTTTTATTTTGTAGAAAGTCATCCAATGTAGGAGAATTGGTGGGTTTGGATTTGAAAATGTAAATTAATAAAACCCTAAGAAAATTAATATACATTTATTTGTTCTAAAAGGAATGCTATTGACAACCCCTATATGAGCCATAACAATGATTATTGAAATAGAGTTTGAGAAGATCATTATGATCAAGATGTGTTTTTCTTGTTAGATTGATAATCCTTGGTAAGTTGTATATGTTTTTTAATTGTGTTTCAAGTATAGAACATATGATTGCAAAGACTTTGAGTTGATTGCTTCTAAGTTGTAGACTAAATAAACAAACCCTATATCCTTTCATAATTTGTGTTAGTATCAAGTGAGAACACTTGTAACAAAGAATTTTGCTTTTCTAACATCTGTAAAGGTACCAAGAACATTAATAGGATATCCCATAATGTATTATGAGTGGGATGGAAGTTAACTTCAAGAAGGAAGAAGCAAGTTACCCAATTTATACATTGATTATCTGCACCTGTGAATTTTATTACAAGAGGAAGGTTGTGTATGATCATTACATGGGAAACCATTAATATGTAAGTTTTGTTCAATGGTTTGTGTTAGTAGACTTTTTTTCTATGTTATTAATCAATCTTATGTGATCTGATGTATGTTTCATGAGTAACTAGTCCAAATTCTGATAAGGTAGATTGTATTATCATCTATTCATATAGTCATACACATAATTGTGGGAAATAAGGGTATGAAGGTGTAAATAGTAACAATAAATGATTTTTAAATGATAATATAAGTGTTTTATACCCTACATATATATCATCATGGTTTGATAGTCTTTGATAATCTTGAACATCATTTTGTTTCCTCTAGATGCACATAATCACACAATGGTAACACAATTACCATTATAAGTCTATAGAAGAAGAGTATTACGAATTTAATATTGGTTTAGAAAGGTGGACAAGGTTAGTATAGAGGTCATCCATTATTTATATCATTTTGAGAATTTATTAGGAAAATGTATGACTGAATTAACCACTCTCAAGTTTGTAAACCCTATTAAAACCCTACATTAGGGTTTAGGAAGAGAATTCAACATTATACATGTTATAACCATCCAAAACTTAAGAAACTTGGTGATAATATGTTTTGTGAAGTGTTTGAAGATATTTTGGAGGATTTAAATTTTTAAGGTAATTTTGTATAGTTTTATAGAAGACTGTGTGTAAATAGGACTAAGATAGACCTAATAGGCCTAAATAGGGGCTTATAAGTGTTTAGAAAAGTGACCTAATGGAATTTTTAGTGCATAAAATTTTTTGAAGTGGAAGAAAGGGATATAGGGTGGTTGAAAATATATTTGGTTTTCCAAAATTTCACTATAATTTTCCATACTCTGCAATTATGCCTTAAAAGGAGCTACTAAATTGGACTATGTGAAGGGATAAGGTTACAAAGATTTAGAGATAAGTGTTGAAGATTTTTTTAAGTGGATGAGAGGTATAAATATACAATAAATATACTTAACAAGACATCATAATCCATAATACTATCAAATGAACCTCAAAACTTGCATGCAGAATGAGCTAGTGAACCATTTGAAATAAGTGATTAAGCCACTGCCAAGGAAGTCAATCAAGAGCAAAGATAAAGTTAGGGAAACTTGTTTATCCTCTACATCATAATTAGTCTCACTTTTTATTTTAAAATATTTCATTGTCTTTTTATTTACTTTTATAAATTGCAAATTAGTTTTTGCCTTTTGATTTTCAACTTTATTTTCACGTTATCTTTATTTCTATAGGAACTATGTACCAGATGTTTTTAAACTACTTAGCTATTATTGTGAAGTGATACATGATACTCTATTTGAAGTCATTATTTATATTTCATAAATATCATGGTGTGAAGGGCTTGCTCCAATACTCATATCTATTGTAAAAAGCTACACATTATCTTTAGTTTCCACATACCTCATAGTATATAAAAAATGACTAGGAATCCCCTTTGTGTTGAACATTATGAATTCAATCATTTGTTTGATCTTGTAATGCATCGGTTATCAGTTAGCACAAATAATTTATTTATAGCTTATCCTTGAAACCAAGTTTAGTGGACTATGGTCAAGGTCTAATACTCCAAAGTAAGTGTTGTGAAACATTGGGCCATCACTATCCAATGGACAAACAAGTATCTTTGAGAGCCTACAAATCAATAAAATATTTATCAATCATCTTCCTGATCTTATTTTTAGATCACTAGTTTAAAACTTAGTTAATTATACACTTTCATTTTTCACTTTTTATTTCTTTTATCTTCGATATTATAGTCTATGTTGACTAGTGTTGACATAATTATATGTTATGTGATTCAACTAGATCAACCAATATTGGCTTAGTTAATTATGTTTGAACAAACTAAGTTGATTAGGCTCGACTCGATATTATATATTATACATATTTACCTATGTTTTTTGACTGCATCATCTAATTTATAGTCAATTTTTTTAGATCTAATTAAGTTGACCAAGATTAACCTAGTTATATATTTTTCCCTAGTCTATCCAATTAGATTGACCCAAGTTAACCTAATAGATTTATGAACTATTTGTTTACATGTTTGTCTAACTAAGTTGACCCAAGTCAACACAATAGAATTTTATAATATTGTTATTATCTTTCTATGTAAATAAATTGACCTCAAATGACCTAGTCTTTTATTATTTTGATCTACTTGTCTAATGAGATCAACCCTAGTCAACCCAATAGGGTTATAGATTTTTTTTTACCTTCATATGTAACTAAGTTGACACTGGTTAACCTAGTACATTTAAATATTTATTTATTTTGAACTTCATCAATCCTGGTTGGCCTAGTTTAGTAGGTGGCCAACACACTTTATTTTATCAACCTCTTTTCTATTAGAATTATTACTCATATTTATCATATTTATAACATAAATTTTCACCATGTAGTACATTTTTTATGAATCTAATCATCAAAATTAGAATGATATGATGATTTTCACTAAAACTCATAAAGTTACCCAAGCCTTGCATACCCTACACTACAATAGATAATACAAATCTTAGGAATATTCATGTCACTACTAGGACCACCAACTATGGGACTCATCAATATTTAACCATTGATCCCTTTAATTATCCTCCAACAATGCCTATTGTAGAAGATAAAAGTGATATGTAATATGTAGTTGAAATGATCCTTTTCATCAATAAAAATCCTCCACATCAAGGTAAGGATCCCATGGTAATATATAATTTCATGATGGAATCTCATATTGAGTGTCCCCCTTCACCCATGCATAGCTTTTCTAAAAGACTTAAGGAAATACACCCTATCACTTCTTACTCACCTTTTTTAGGAATATATAACGTAGAGCAATAATAATGAAATAAAGACATAATTAAAATCTAAAAAACATAATAGATAGAGACACAAATTTAATGTGGTTCACCCAATATGGGTTATGTCTGCTCAGAAGCTACCAGTCCTTCCTATTATTTAGTCTAAAAAATGAAGGGAAAAACCTATAATACATCCACTACAATATCCTCTTCACTCTCTCACTTTTACTACCTGATTACAATGCCCTCATATCATAAGAGGGTTACAAATTAGGGAAAAATGGTATTAAATTAATTTCTATCATTAGATCTAAAACCTAATGGTAAATGGTCCAAATTAACTATGAAATTACAATATTTTATAATGCATTGCTCCTCCCCCCCCCCCCCCCAACATCCCCCCTATTGATAACTAGGCATTAAAATAAGAAATAGCACCCAAAAAATGATCAACTAAAACATTAATCCATGTTCAGAACTAAAGTGTAGGATTATTTTTCTATTTATTATTTGTAAAGGGTGGGTTTTTTTTAAAAAATATGGCCCCAAACCCTATATAAAAAACAAGCTAAAATGGTCTAACAACTAGATATATCAATTAGGACAACAACTAGAATATTTAACCAAGGTCACACAAGCCAAATATAAAACTTATAAAAAAAACATCAAAATGGCAAAGAAACAACACTAAGTCCCACCCAAATCTTTATACTTATGAGATATGAGGATCATGATTCATTCCTTTGCATTTATTTTTATTATTAATTACCATCCAATCTCCACCTTGGACTAAGTTTGTGTTCTCTACATATCTAATTAAGGCTTGAGATGTTTTATTCATTAAAAATATCATTGAATGTTCTTCCCATGAAAAATATGTAACAACCTTATCTTCTCTAGGAAGAGGATGCATTGGCACCAAAACTAGATAAAAAATAGAACTAGGGATAGCCACAAAAACTTTCTTTGATTAATGATGTTATAGTAAATTTTGAGATGGATCAAAATCACTATTCTCAGAATCTGAAATTTTTATTCTAAGATGATAAGGGATGAATTATTTATACCAAGTGGATAACTTATTTATTCTAATAATTCTAAATTTTTTATTCTGATGGCTTGTGTTAAAATAGATTCAACATCAAAATGGGAGACCTTCATAATCAAGAGGTCATGAATAAGAATTATCACCAACTTACAAAAAATCATTATTAGGAAGGTCCTTTGAGGTATCCATGTTGACCAATATTATGGCAAAAGTTGTATGGTTAAAATTTTTAATGTTGATTTGCATTTTCAAAAACTTGATAATGGAATTACTAATGGATTTGGAATTAGATTCATTCCAAAACTAGAATGGAATATAGGGAATATGAACTCATATATGCCATTCATTAAGATATTTAGTGAGGGGATTGAAAAGATGAGAGCAAGGATTTAGGATAAAAGGAAGCTACCTCTAACTCCAAAACTAGTCTTTAATCCTTTCTTTGTCCTTTAAAAAATCAAAGACAACAATAAAGAAACTTCTTTCACTTGGGTAAATTTCAAGGTTACCTTATAGTAATGGTTTATAGACCTCAGATATCCATGAATGGAGATCTTGAAGTTTTTGATAGAAGTTTGTAAATCTATAGATTATACCATTAGATAAGAACTAGTTTTTATATTGAATAACCTAATCTATCTCCTCGCTAAAAACCATGATAGCTAAGCTGAAACTTACATATTTGAGAAATTTGGGCATCCTATTCTCAATTTTTTTGACTTATACCAAACCTACCATTATAATATAACTCATACCCATATTAATGGGGGAAGTATGGGATGGAGATATGCATAGAAAATTATTAGAGATTAAATCCACAATTTCCCTAGAAGGGGTCCAACCTACCGTCAAAGTTTCAACCTTCAAAAGCATGATATTAATCTCCTAAAAACACCTAACACATAGCCTCATGATCCCTTGCCTTCATTTAATATGGAGTAGAGTCCATCTTAGTCTTAAAAACCTTGGACTGGGTCAAGATCCATGGCCTCAGGTTTCCATAGTTGCCTGATCCAGGCCGAGCTGAGAATTACCTAGAACTAAGCAAAGTTGAGGATAGAGAGTCAAGTAAAATACCATTTGAAATTATTATGAGTGGGATTGGGAGAACCAATAATAGGATTAGTAGTATTACAATTAAATCATAGGATTATTAATATCATAGTAAAATCATAAAAAACATTTAATGCAAGGTTTAATGTACATTCACAATAAAATAGTAATATTATTTTAATATTGGTAAAAGTGTGTTTCAAGAAGGGACCTGACCCTGTAAAATAATAAATAGGCTATGTCTACAAACTTGATATAACAAATAGCCTATTATTACATGGAAAAATAACAAAATTGTCTTATAAGCAATAAAAAATAATAGAAAAGTAGTAATAAGTCCCTAAAACTCAAGACAATGATGAAATATAGAGAGACAAAATTAAATATTAGTCTTGATTTTGACAGTGATCTCTTTGAAGACTTTTGATTGAGAAACATCCTCTTCCCTTGATGTGGCCTTCATTTTTCTTTTCAGAATTTGGTATCTCAGATTCAACATACCTTCTCTTTAATAGAAGATTAAGAGTCTCCATACTTTGTAGGATTTTCATCATGGTGACCTTATTGTACTCCACTAGGGTGTTGATATTTTAATTGAGTTTTTAATTATTATTTTTAGGTTGTACATTCTTTCTTTACATTTTAAAATCCCATGCCTATCTCCAAGAGATCAAATTTGGTGTAGTAAATCCTATCATTTTATCTTATTTTGTAGGCTTTTCATCATGGTAATCTTGTTTTATTTCACTAGGGTGTTGATATTTTTGTTGAGTTTTTCATTTGCTTTTTCCAGATTATGTATTTTTTATTTTATGTTCTAAAATTCCATGCTTAGCTCTAGGAGATCAGACTTGGTGCAGTAAATCCTATCATTTTGGCTTATTTTGTTGACCTATTCTTTGTATCTCTTTTGATCTTTCATGAGCTAGAAAAAAATGTATTTTTGAAGTTCTAATTCATCCTTGACTTTGTTGAGTCTGTTCTAGTCTTTAATCTCCTCCATTGCCTCTTTATATTCCTTGGAGATGTTGATATCCTATTTTTGTAGATTTATTTTTCTTTCGTATTCATTTTTAGATTTCTCTTGTATCCCTTCCTCATGTTAGGAATATAGAATGCATAAAAAACATTAATGAAATAAAGACAAAAATAAAATGTAGAAAACACAATATAAGAGAGATATAGATTTAACGTGGTACACCCAATATGGGCTATGTCCACGCAAAAATAACCAGTTATTTTTTTATTCAATCCAAAAAATGAAGGGATAAATTTGTAATACATCCATGGCAATCTCCTCTTCACTCACTCACAGTGTATTATCATGATTACAATGCCCTCATATCAAAGGAGGGTTGCATATTATGAGAAAAATGCACCAACATAATTTCTAGTATTAAATCTCTAACCTAATAGTTAATGGTCCAAATTTACTATGAAATTATAATATTTACAATGTATTTTTCATAAAATTTTACTTTATGGGTGCTACCCCAAAACTCCTACAAGAGGGGTTATCCATGTACGATCACTCCTCCTAGACCCCCATGGAAAATATAGTGGGGGGGGGGAGGGGGCGGGGGTGGGGGGGGGCAGTGTCGGGGGGTGTTGTCCCCCCACAATCCCCCTATCAAAAACTAAGCATTATAATAAGATCAAGCTCCACCATCAAACACCTCAGTGACTTTGTCCTAGCTTTCTTCCTGATTGAATTTTTCCTTTATCATATAGAGGCTCATGGAAACCTCTTTCAAGTTAATTTTGTTAATCTCTTCCTTAGGATTATTGCTTAGATCTATCTTGTCACCCTCCTTGGGATTATTGATTAAATGTGGCGATTTTTGCATGGATTCTTTTTTGGGATGACTTTTACCCATATTGGTGTTATTATTAACAAAAGGGGGAAAGGATGGGTCCTTATCACTGTTTTTAGATTCAATTAAGTTTGGGTTCTAGTCATTAGGGTTATTCTGCTTGGGTTTTGTAGTACTTCTCAAGGTTTTTTTGGGGGGAGGTAGGGCTTTTAGAGATTTTTTATTCTCTTTTTTCTAGAGAGCATGCGTGATAAGGTTAGAGTTAGAAGGGTTGAAGATTTTATAGATGAGAAAAATGACTACATGGTGTAGGGGTTCTTGATTTTTACTCATTTTAACTTCAAAAATAGAGGTTTCAAAGTATTAAATAATATAAAAAGGTAAGCTAATATGAATAGCATGGCGAAAGTAATTCAAGAAGGGTAAATCAAAGTGATGAACTAGAGTGTATCTCCTATCAAGTGTGGCATACCTCATAATTTGTTCATCCTCTCAATTGAAAGGCTTGAGGATATCCTTCCAAAGAATTCATTCAATGCATTATGGGAGTTATTCGCTATCTTTCAAAAATTTAGCTTTTTGTTCCTTATAATTTGTATTCAATTTTATAAATTTAACATATTCCACTTTGAGACTAGTAACCTAGGCAATGAAACCTTATATAATTTTGAAAGTGACCTTGTTGATATAGACAACTCTCTTATTCTATTTTTTTTTTCAAATTTCATGGCCATGTGATTTTCATAGACATCAATATTGGTGATGAAGTTAGTCATGCCTCCAATTTTGAGTATCTCCCATACCTCGAGATTATGCTTGAGGTTTTTAGTGGATATGGAATATATTTTGTTTAAATCTCCTCCCATTTTATTGTGGTTAAAGGTCATATAATGAACGTTCATGGCATCCAAGAGAAGGAAGGTTATATCTCTTTTGTTACTAACCTTGAGTTCTCTCTTGTTTTTTCCTCTATTTTTACACGTGGGAGCACTATAATCATTGTTGTTATAAATTTTGGTCATCACAGTTGAATGTGTGGAGTGGCTAGATTTTTTTTTTAATTGTGATAATCCAGTCCTACCTTTATTAATGATGAAATTATAGCTAATGAGTATATCTTCCTCATTTCTCCACACCTTGAAATGTTCTACCACCACTCTCATATTAGCAAAAAAAATTTGAAAGCTAATTTCATTCCTTGTACATGTGTTGGAAAATGATCTCATGAAAAACATCGACTATGGTGATGCCTTCCTATATGATATTTCAAGTGGTCCAACTAGTCCTATTGACTCTGTTTATACTGCTAATAATGTTCAAAGAATATCCCTCCACTAGAATTATATTGATTCCAAGACCCTTTGTATCTTGAATACCCTAGAGGATAGCTAGTGCTTATGCCATATTATTAATTTTTTGTCCCATACCCCCATAATAATTAGTGATAGTGTAACATTTATCATTAATCAATACTCCCCCACTGCCCAACACGTTAGGATTTCCTTCCGATGCCTGTCAAGATTTAGCATTATTCATCTAGGTGTTGGGGGCATCCACATGAAATTTTTTCTAGTATTAATAGTTGTAGCCTCAAAAGGGTGAGTAGAAGAGGGTAAGAGACCATTTTTTACAATATATTCTTCTTTACTTGATACTTCTCATTTATTTATCATGTTTAATTAACTTCATATTTTGGGTGATAGAATTGAAATTATTTTTGGTAAATCTATTGTGAGGAGTTTTTAATTCATTGAAGATCTTGTCATTTATTTATTTCTAAACCCTCTATAAGAGGTGAGGTAAAGAGATGGTCCAATGCATTTTTATTTCTTGATTTGAGAATGGAGTATTCCAAGCTAGCCATGAAGCACTTAAGGAAGTTAGATGAGTCTAGTTGATTTAGAGTTCCTACAGTAGAAGCCCCCATATTTTGAAAACAGAAGGGCATTGAAGAAGAAGTTGGATGTCGTTGTTATTATTGGATTCATAGAGAGAACATATGTTGACAATGATTAGTCTCTTCTTAGCTAGGTTGTCTAAAGTGAAGATCTTATTTCTTAAGCAAATCCAAAGGAATTTTTTTTTTGGGGGGATAAGATCTTTGTCACATATTTTTTCACCAAGGGATGGGTTTTTAGGTGTGTCAGACTGTCTGATTGTAGCTAGAATGAACCTCAAATTCACCACTGGGATTGGCATTCCATGATATTTATATTCTTTATTTGGATTTGTGATGTGGGATGCTTTACAAAATAATGTTGAATTTAGAGATAATAATTATGTTTTCATTATCAATATTTTCAATTTTCAAGTGTTTCCACTTTCTTCTACCATCCTGTATATATGTAGTCAACACCATCACCCCATAGTGGAATTGAATTTGATATCTCATTTGGTACCATGGCTCAATATTATTCAATGGGTGGTTGAGAATCTAGAGATCCTCCCAAAATATGATATTAACAATATCTTGTAATATCCATTTATGACCTTTGCTAATGATATTTTTGTCATTGAGAAAAAAATACATATAAAGCAGCCATTAAAAAATAAATTGTATCTTAGAAGAGATAGATCAAGCCTTTTATTCATGTATTTGGCTCTAAAGATATAGACTAAATTATTGCTTAAAATAGTAAAATTATTATTGTTATTGATTTGTTGTCTTTTTAAAATTTTGGAACATTTCCATGATCATATTTTTTGTTCCCATGTAGCATAAACCTTTGTATGATATATTATTCATGATTATGAGATTTAATGTTGTCCAATTTAACACCTAAATGTTTAAATTGAAAATTAGCTTTTGATGGAGGAGCATCTGAGTTCACAAGCAATATTATATCAACTGAAAATATACATTAGTTTAAAATTTGTGTAAGTGTTATGATGTGTAAGGTTTATTACCATACTTTTGTTGTCATGATTTTTTTAAAGTCTTCATTATTATATTGAGTGTATTTATGTCATTTTATGTTATTATTTATATGCATCTTATTTTGTGAAACCCTATTTTACCGTAATGATGTTGAAAAAAAACTTGTGTTGTCATGATCCATGTATCTTTTATTTCATAGTTGTATCCAATGACTATATAGTTGATTTTAAGGATCCTAATGTGAAATTTTGTAAGAATATTATATTATATCATATCTTTGTAGAAAATATTTTTATGTTTTTTTTAGTATAGAAATTTTCTTTGAAATAGAATATTTATTGGAAGGTATTCTTCACCATAAAGTTGAATGGGAGGGAAAAACTTGTAGAGGATGTTGGATCAGTGATAAGGAATTTTTTATTTAATTTTCATGTCATTTAAATAAACAATGGTAAAGAATGACATCATCCTTGAATAACCATGTGAGCCATAATATTGAGGCTTTCATGATCATTGCTTATTTTAGTGAATTACAAAATTGTGCAAATTTTAAAGTATTTATGATGTGTTATGCAAGGATATATTATAAATTGATTCAATAAGTCCTAGAAGTGGCTAAGGATTCATTTATTAATTTATAGGATCTTTTTTGGGACACATTGGACTATAAATTGTTCTTGTTCCTTGGAAATGTGAAGACATTTAGAGCGGTGGCATTTAAGGTTTATTAATCATTGTAGTGAGTTAATATTATTATTGGGGTAAACACATTTAATGTAAGTAAGCATGTCTTGTGTATATATAAACATGGCCCTAAACTTGTGCAAGTGATGGTTATTTAGGAGATAAGGATAGAGATTAATTCTAAGTTGAAATTGTAAAGATTTTGAGTTATCAAGGAAGATATATATGGATCTAATGTGGTAACGCATCTCATTATGAGATCATGATTTATTTGAGTAGTGTGTTAATGTTTTCTTTCTGAAATCAAATGAATATATGGGTGGTTTTTGTGATTTCATTTTATTATAAATTTTGATGTAAAATTCCAAGGGTTGTGTAGTCTAAGGAATTCCTTATTTGTGATCCATAGATATTATTGCATCATATTCATAATAAAATTTCCACATGATTAATATCATCATGAATTCATAAAATTATTAATGCAACTTGACACCAAAATATTAAAACTATGAATGCAAGTTCATAGTGAAACCATAGAATTATTTTATGAAATTTATCATCAAGATATAGGTCAAATCATTATTAAACAATAATCAACCACCATAAAATATCCAAACAAGTTTGAGGAAAAAAAATTTCCAGTCATTTGGATACAAAGACAATGAGCACTCAATGGAGACAAACATAAATATTAGCCAAAATAGTAATCTATAATATTTTCTTGTTTGGTTATTAATTTCTATTTTTTTAATTATATTTTTCAATAAAAACAATATGTGAATGTCTTTGTAATAATGTTTTCAATAAAATTAACTTGGATTTGGATGAGCTTATTAATTTTGGTATTAAAAAATGGACTAGAAATATGCAAAAGAGTAATATTTTTATTGTCTTGAGAATTTTTGTGGCTCACAAAAATATTAAATTAGTGTTATTTAATTTTTTAATTTCTTCTACCTAGTTCATTTGTTTATTCATTTAGTGTTTTTTGAAGATACATAAAAAACTATGTTCACTTCGTTGTAATAATGCTTGTAGTAAACTTAAGGTGGATTCACTCTATTAAACCATTGTACCAAGGCTCAATGTTCTTCAGAAATAGTTGGAACATCACTCTATTACACCATTGTAGTAATGAAATTTAATACGGTCCTAATAATAAAACCAAAATGTTGTACAAAAGTTTATTAAATTAGCTTTTGTGCTTGGTCATGTGATTAAAAATCAAGCCAAGTTAGTTTTATGCTTGGTTTAGCTAGGCGTGAGCATAATAGGGTCTATCACACAACATTTAACACACTAATTTTTTAGCATCAATTTTACATAAGGAACAAGTATTGTGCACTCACTCAAAGCACAATATAAAAAGGATTGGGCCTACATTGGGATAGTTGAAACATGGCACAACTCTAGGTTAAGAGGGACTTAGTCATTGATAGGATGGGTTCATGTATCCTATTAGTGCTAGGCTATTATATGGAATCTCAATAGGCATGATCCTTCTCAAGGGAAAAAATCATATATGCAAGATCATATCTATTAGATATAGTTCTTGATGCTGTAAGCCATGGGGATGGTGAGTAAGGATCATTCAGGTCTATAGTCAATTCACATCCACCTTCTTCAAGTTATCACTCTAAGCATGGGTATTGGGTCTTCGACTCATGTTATTCCTGATACTTAGTCTATTTTATAGGTAGGCCAAAGTCACTAGATAACAAAAGGATGCCACTAACGATTAGGGATAAACCTTAGTATCAAAATAAATTCATAGTAAAGAAACTTATAACATTGTTCACATAAAACTAAGTCACAAACATATCATAATGCAACGATAATGCCAAAATCCACATTCCATTACTTCGATAACATACTTCATTAATTCATAGTTAAATATACAATGTTTAAGACATGAAAATAGAGAAAGTGCTCATATTTAATCCAAATCATGCCTAGTGGCTCATAGCTAAGCTTGGGATATACATTTAAAGTGCCTAACCTAGTTCATGTAAAATAAAATTACTTAAAAGTGGCTCTCTATTTTAACAAAGATTTGCTACGAATATTCACATCTTCCTCTTTTTAGAAACAAGCCTTCTTTTATCAGCAACTGGGAATCTCCTTATTAGGTCAAATGGGCACATGATAAGTGATGAGTTATTACTAGGGGTCATTATTCCACTGGCTCCACTACATTACCCAAGTGAGATTAGCATATGTATGTTGAGTTATCACTAGGGCAGTGTTATCCCACCTATTCCATTATTCTAACACCCATGCTTCCTGAGCTGCCATGTACAAGTTCTTGAAAGGATGTCCTTTGAAACTTGGCTTCACATAATAGACTATCAACTAGCACTAGATCCTTAGAGATTCCTCTAATTGTCACCAAAAGGTACAAAAAGGGAGCAATCAAATGAAGGATTGACTCACATTGAGATATGTCGAGTTGGTATGGTCCACATAGTTGGTAAAAAATGGGGCCTAACATAAGGGTTTAAGTATTGAGGAATAATGGGGAGGAGTCTTATAGTTGGTAGTGTAGGTGGTAACATGTACATTACTATGATTTGTAGTGGGTGCTACAAGATGTGTCTTAGGAACCCTATTAGGATTGTTAAAATTCATATTGTTTGATTTGATTAAATTATGTATTATAATCAAACAATAAAATAATGATGGAGGGAAACTATATTTTTTTAAAAATGAGGATCAACTAGTATGATGCTAGGTCAAATCAGTTGATAATTTCTTGTAGGACAATTTGTAGGATAAACTATAAAAGACATAGTCAACTAGTTAGACTATGTTATGCAGATGGTGAGACTAAGAGAATATAAAATACACATAACTAGATAGGTCAACTATGGGTTGAAATTAAAAAAATAAGTTTATAATACATTGGGTCAATTAGAGTGACTATGTTCTATGGGAAAATAGAGATTGTAGGAGACATGGTTAAGTAGATCGATTGTGTTTTGAAGATAAAGACAGGTTTTGATGTTTATGACTCTCGATGATCTAGTATTAATTTGAATAGTATCTGAAATAAGCACACATGAAACTTAGTCAATCTAGTTCATCTAGTTAAGGCACACAATATAAACCTTGTACCAACACTGGTTAATACAAGTTTTGAAATATAACATATAATTATCAGAGAACAAAAAATAAAAATGTTAATCTATGTGGTCATTCCTGAATGTTTTAAATTATAAGTTTTAGAAATAAATGTGATAGAGATTTAGTTATAAAAAGGAACTTGAAAGGCTATCTAGGGATGCTTTTAGGTAGTTAAGGTTGAAAGGGATAGTAATAGTGATGTTAATGGCTTGGTATTGGGGCCTACCCACTTACTTCATAATCCAATAGTGATAAGGGTGTTAGGTTATTTGATAGCATATACCATCAACCACGTATTTATACCTACCCAAAAAATTGAGTTATTTTCTCACTTGGTGATGAAATCCAAGTAGGCAGACCTTGGGTAGAATTTGTTTAATAGTTTTTGATATTATGTAGTTTGTATGTGTGTGCATAAAATAAAAATAGTTCAACTAAATCAATAAATTAAAAATTCTTATTTAGTCTATGTGTCCTACTCTAAGAAATCAAGAAAAATAATAAAAAGTGAATTAATTACTAACAAGATGGGTTAATTATTTTGCTTAAAGAGTATATGTTTAATTTAGATGACCAAGTATACAAACAATACAAAAAAGAGCCAAGTCAATTCTATATGTCAAATCAAGAGCCCAAAAAACACAATCAAACAAGTTGACTAAGTCTCTTGGGTAAGAAAGCAAGCTACAAATTTATGTTGATCTAGTTAACCTAGTTTGTTATAGAGTTACAATTCTATAGACTAAAAACTATGAAAAATAGGACTATAATGAAGAAACGAAATGGATAAGATGGCGAAAATGAACTTGATAATCTTTAAGGTGATGAAATTGTTATTTTTATTTTATGTCATATAGATCAAGATTTATAGCTTGATAACAAAGTAGACTAGGTTGATTGAGTTTAAAAACATGTATGTAAAGTAGTGAACTGAGTCAAGCTGATTGATATAGTTACCTATTGTTGAAGATGACCTACATAGAGAAATATAGAGTTGATCAAAGTGACTATGTGTTAAAGCTATGCACATAATGTTATAATGAGTCAATAGATTCAATTCAGTGATGAAAAATGAAATAAATAATAAGAATAAATGAAGGTGTGAGAGAAAACCTGCAAGGGTTAATTCACATCAGGTTCATTAGAATGTATGCAAGGGAAAGTGAAGTTGATCTAAAAAAAAATCCTAGCTCAGAGAAGATATATCAAACTATTACTTCCACTTGTTAGTAAATTTAGACAATTGGGGTCATAACCAATATGGATCCGCTAGACCTAACTAAGGGGTCTCTTATCGCATAATATCACTAGATAGGGTTTCAAATCCTCTAGTCAAGAAATACCACATAATAAACCTAGCTAGGTCCTATGTTTTATTATCAAAGTATATGAAAAATTAAAGTAAATCTAATCTAGTGCTCACCAAACCATGTGTCACAAAATGGGGATAATAAACATAAAAGTTAAACATGCAAATAACAAATCTACTCAAGTCAATGTAGATGATTTAACCATTTATGTTTTTACAAGTGTAAATCCTAAGTTAGATTAAAGGGTTAAGATGTCTAAATAAATTAAATAATATGAAATAATTAACCATTGATTTGTTATTAATTTTGATTTTTTTTGAATTTCTAAAAATAGTAATAAATATGAAAAAAAATAGAGACTTATTTGAAAAGTGACTATCATGGAAGATCTAGATTCTGAAAACTAGGTTATGGATAGGTCTAAGCATCATTTTTAGGGTCCCTGGGTCTGATTGCTCACTAAATAGTAACATCCCCACCTGGATAGTATCACCATATTCTTATAGTGTCCTCAAAATGGTGCTAGTGTCATCTTTGTAGGACTATTCTTATTTTTTGGGAGCACCTATGATTGTGTTTCTAGGTTATGTTCTTGTGCACATAAAATCTAGAACTCTATATTATGCCCAAGAAATTTGATTTATTACGAAAACCTTAATACTCTTTGAAAGTATGTCATGACGTAAAAATATGTGTTCTTTAGTAGGATAGGTTAGACACCCTCAACACCCCACTGTGAAGAGAGTTGACTACATACCAATACTCTAAGGAGGGATCAAGCTCAATGTAGTTATCCCACCTAGTGCTTAGTGCATGCTCAATTGAATGATATAATGAGAGTGGTCTTGAATATTGAGTGTTCTTGAGTTTGAAAATATTTAAAATCTGGTCTTATGGAAGACGTAGATGGTAGTGTGTAGAAGTAGGGTAGAATAGGGATCAAATACCTTAATTTTTCTCAACTCATTTTTTATTTGGATAGGCTTTTACATCTATTTTATATCTAGTGAATAGAGGTTAAATAGTCTTGTATTCATAGAGATTCATAGCTTATGTGGATAATAAAATGTACTTAGGCCAATGATTTAAGGCAAGGGAAACTAGCACCAATTTGGGGACACTAGTGCCATGTGGTTTTAGTGTCCTTAATGTGGTGCTAGTGTCCATCTAGTATACTATTGGGCACATTGGTTTGGGATCTAGAAAAACTATTTTGAGATTGTGTTTGAGATAACATAAGATTTTTGTGGTCTACACAATGGATGGAAATGTGTGATAAAATATTAAGGATAGGTCTAAGGCTAAATTAGGAATAGGTTATCTCAAGAAATGCTTTTAGCATCCAACTATCACTTTTAGGTGATTACATTTACTCCCCTCCATTATGCTAGAAACGCATCAAAGAAAAATTACTAGTATAAAGTAAAAATAAGCCTACTTGGACTTAACTAGGAAGTAAAGCCCATGTAGCTGAGTCTGAGTATGTAAATCTTGGTCTGGTTAGATGAAATATGATCATAAGGAATGACCTATAATGAAAAATGAAAAAATTAGTCCTTTATTAAGATATTATCAAAATCAAAATACTATGTTGAATAAACTAACTGAGTAAATCTGAGTGAAGAGAGGGGAAAAGAATGAATACACCTCATTGTGTATGAGAACCAATATATGAACCTAGTGAGAACCTATGTGTGTGAGTGTA
This sequence comes from Torreya grandis, assembly GCA_037957365.1. Lineage (NCBI taxonomy): Eukaryota > Viridiplantae > Streptophyta > Pinopsida > Cupressales > Taxaceae > Torreya > Torreya grandis. Next base: position 45,782 of record JARHVA010011135.1, read on the forward strand.
CATAGTGATAAATTTATTTAATAGCTTGGATTGAGTTGATGGCTTTCTCAATCATCATATATAGGTGGATCAAGAACTTAATCCAATTTTGAATCTATCATTTCCCACCCCTACTCAATGGATTATGATCTATGAATAGCTTGGATAAGACTATAAGTGTGTCTACCCCTCTCATTTGGGTGGATAAAGAACTCAAGTAGGCCATGACTCCATAATTACCCACTCATGTGAAGCAGGGGCATCTAAAAATAAACTATAAAAAATGTTAAAAGTATCTAACTAGGTATATCTAACTATGTATATCAGCTATATGGCCACTCAGGTACATTAGGCATATTTGGGCCACTCGAGAATGACAACCACTACAAATTGAGTAAGGCATGAAACTAGTGATAAATTAGAATATGATAAAAAGTTTATATAGCATATAAATGACATGGATCATGGCATTATATATGAACAACCTATGTGTAATTGAGTATATGGAAACTATGTGATGTGCACATGCCCTAATCTGTTATCTGAGTATATTGATTCTAAATTGAGTATGTAATAGCTATATTTATGTATCTAAATTGAATGTCAGAGTGATAATGCCATTCATGATGCCACCAAATCTAAGAAAATGGTATGAATATAAACTGAAATGAGTGTATCTCAACAAAATTTGAACATAATTGTCAAACATGTGAGTGTACATGTGCAAATCTGTAATGTACCTATGTACTAGTCTCGCTAATCTAGACTACCCTAAAGCTGGGGCTATTGGACATTAGCTCCATGTAGTGGATAGTAGTGCCCTATGGTGATAGTGTCCTAATCTAGGTGATTAGTCCTTATTTTTCCCTGTGTCTGACCTATGTACAATTTCTAAAACTGAGCCTATGTGTTAAAAATAATTTGTGAATAGCAATGTATGAGCCTAATTTATGTGATAAACCCTTATGAATTCCATATATATTGAGTGTAATTTCAAAACCTATGTAAGAAATACCCTCATAATAAGTATCTCTACAAAATGTGTTAGATGAAACATATATATGATAATTGCATGATATTCCAATTCAATGTGCAAACATAACATTGGAATGTAAAAGTATTTGAGTATACGTAGGTAATGTAAAATGTATGTTGTAATTTAACATTACACAAGGGTGTCAATATAGATGTAATTAATTTATAGCATTAAATCTTAGTATATACCTAGGGGATGGGGTATGATGTCCACCACAATAACCAAGTAGGAAGGGTAGATGCATGAGGTCCCTCATGGCATTGAAAACTGGTGTGTGTGACAAGCAAATACAAGTATCATGGTGAATATGCATATAAAGAAGCATATATACAAAACACATGAGGTATGAAAAATAAGGCCAAAGGGCCATAACACAAGGGACATGGGCACATGTCACTAAATATAAGCATAGAAAACATAAAATAACTTTTTCAAATGTGCACATACGTAAGCAAAAAGAAATTTGGATTAGAGCCACATAGAAGGAAATGTTCAAATATATGCATAAAAATCAGGAAAGCACACACAATGGACATGGGCACATGTCTAAGGCATACAAATATAGAATTAGATTAGAGCCAAAGAACAATGGCATATTCAAATGCCCTCAAAATGGAAGAACCATAGGAAACACAATCAAGTCTAATATAGGAAATATAAAAATGAAAGCATGTGTAACTATGTAGTAAAAATCTGTGTAAATGATAAGATGTACATATGTTAAGTCTAATTAGTGATAATCAGTGAAAAATCTAATCAATGAGTATCAATGATCAATATAAAGATATATCAATGCATAAACTAAAATGTATAGTATATAAGGATAGAGCTTGGTGGTATCAATGGTGTATCAGATGCCCCTATGTTGGTGGATTTATTAAATGAATAAATTTGGATTAGTGTATATGCCCCTAGTGCATAGATGATAGTAATTTTAGATTAGTGTAGTGGACTAGAATCATGTATGTAATTTGCAAGCACTCAACAAGAACAAGTGAAGCATATATGTATAATAAAATTGACTATAATAAGATAGCTATCGATATATAATATCTAGAAAGTGGAAGAAATGTAAACATAACAATTCATATAAATATATATATATATATATATATATATATATATATATATGAATTGTTATGTTTACATTTCTTCCACTTTCTAGTTATTATATATCGATAGCTATCTTATTATAGTCAATTTTATTATACATACATACATACATACATACATATATATATATATATATATATAATTCATATTTTAATGTTTTCATATTTTGACATGTTATATTTATTTTATGTTTTTTAGATATAAGATATATACAAGCAAATGAAAATTAACTACGTACAAAGAGCGAGAGAGAGAAGGAAGTAAGTACAAGAGTAGGAACCATACTAACCAATGAGTCTCATGGGAAACTCACTATCACCATCACTTGTGTTGAATAGAGGAACTATGATCATGTGTGCAGTGTGAAAGGGTAATTGTGATCCCATAATTTTTTTTAAGTTATAATTTGTGTCTGAATCTACTTGTGTAGTGATTCTATGAAGCTATTGCACTTATGACACTAATTGCAATCCCCTGTGAATTATATGGGTCTTAGGAACCCATCTAGTAGAATAAGAAGTTGTAGGTGATCTAGGTACCCTATGATGAGAACCCCTAGAACCCAATAAAATTTATCTCAGCATAAACTGAGTATAGTAAGGTCCCATAGAACCTATGGCATATCATTGATATAAGGGTCTCTCTAGTAATGGTCTATGTAGGAGAGTATGCATACATGTAGATATCATAGGAGTAGACTTGGCCTACACTTATGGAATTTTTGAACTCTATGACGTGTGCATATGAGATGTACTCTTAGCTATAATTGATAACTATGGAATAATTGGTAATGGTGTTGGAACTTTAATTGGTGTCTATGTTGGAAGTGTGAATAGAAACTATGATAGAATTATCTATGGGATTGTAATGGATACTCATATGGGACACCTTCAACCTTAACCACCTAGTTAGCATGTATATATTTTACGCATCGATGTACTATAGATGGGATGTCTTGGACCTAATATAACCATGGATTGTCCAATAATATATTAAATACACCTGAATTAGGTAATATAGGAATTGAATGGCTATGTGTGCTGGTCCAACCTATAATGGAAGCATAATATCCCTGATGGAGCTTTGAACAAGGACATTGAAACCACTAATGACTATATCTATGAGGAATATATCCTGATCTATATAACCCAAGTTTTGTAAGAGTCTCATAATACACATGCTTATGCTTGACCTGTTATGAACCATAACACTCTAAATAATATGGTGGTCTATGTATGCTTGTATGAAGAGAACATGTAAATATGTGTCATCATCCACAATCTCTTGATCTAAAAATATGATATGCGGTCTAAGTGATATTGTAGTATGGTACATGCCAATAATTTTATGTAATGGATGTGCCTCTTATGTAACTATGTGATATGAATCTGGTGGTGGATGTGCCTGGTATGTATAGTGAACACCTAATGTCCTCCTTTCCTTATTCATTATATACTTTGGGAAAGGATCTAAAAATATATTTAGTGCCTTAGCCTCTATTTTATATGGTTTTTTTCCTTTGTTGGTGTGTCCACATCAATAATATTAGCCTCAATGAGATCTTTTATATTTTTCTTTAGCCTAATGCATATGTTTATCATGTGGCATGGTGCCCTATGATACTTACATAATTCATTTGAATCATATTTATTTGGAAGAGGCCATTTTGTATCAACCTCTTTAATGGGAGGGAGAGACACACCATTGAATTTCAAGAGTTTTTATAGAACCTGTGTTGGTGATTCTGGAATATTAGTGAAGACTCTACATTGAGGAGTGGATAAAAAATATGGGAGATGGCTCAGAAGCTACATTGATTGTGGCATTTTGATCACTTTTGTTCTTTATGGACCTTACTTTATATGGAGGTTTGTTTGAATTATTAATATTTTATTTTGATATATTTATGTACTTGATTTTTCTAATTGATAAGAGCTTAACCTCTCTTTCCTTGACTATGTGGCACAAATTGGTAAATATAGGAAAATTCTTGAATAAGATAGCTTTGTTAAATGCTGGAAAGAAACTTTGTTTAAATATTTCTTGAATCTATTTATATGCCATAGGGCTAGTCAGTTTGGTTAATATTATCTTGTATCATAAGACAACTAAAATAGGCTCATTCAAATTTTGCTTTAACGGTGCCACTTATTCATATGATATCTTATCACTAATGTTGATAGAGAAATGTCTTAGAAACATGTTAGCTAAACGATTAAATTCCATGATAGATTCATTTGGTAAATCATAGAACCCTTTTAAGTCATAATGCTTGAGATTGCATGAAAATAACTTTAGAAGAAGCCAATTATTGGACTCATAGTCCAAGCATGTTGTGTGAAAACCTTTGATATGATGTTATGGGTCACCCTTGACATCATATAATCTAAGCTTGGGTGCCACAAAACTTGATGTCAAAGAAGATTCCACTATGTGATGTGCTAGAGGTGTATTTAAGAGAATGTTAGAATCTAAGTCATGTGATGGCCTAGTATCTCCCTTCTTGAGAGGTAACATCTTAGACTACAGAGTATGAATCTCATGTATAAGGGATTGTACATCTAGAGTGGTTGAACTAACCACAAGTGGTGTAGCTATCACTAATGTTTATTTAATAATAAAATTACGTTGTGTTATTTAAGTTGGTTGAGTTGTCCTCACTATATTTATAGCAACACTATTAACTAGGGGAGTTGAATATTGACCATTGTTTGTATTTTAGAGTTCTTCTTGAAGAATATTGATGAAATCATCTTATATATCAGTATGTTTGGAGAAAAAATATTGATATTATTTTTTGGAAGAGAGGAAAACAAGTTTTTTATATGTTGAACCTTATAATAATATTAATCTAAGGAAGAACAAATAAATTAAATATTTCAGCAAATCTAATATTTTAGAATTAAAATCTGAGTATATATAAAAAATGATACAAACCCTAAGTGTGTCTAGGGTTAGGGTTTTTTAAATATAGGGTTTTTTTTGAAATAAATTAAATTATATTTAAATAAATTGAAACCCTAATATGAAATTGATTTTAATTATCTATATAGTTTAAAAAATGATAAAAATTAGAAGTATGCAGTCCTTATTTATTGCATAAAAATTTGGATTAATGCAAATTAGCGTTTGAATCACTATTCAAAGTGAGTCAAGTTCACCAAATGATTTAACCTTTTAGGTTTGTATTAGTGTAAATCCTAAGCTATATTAAAGCACTAAAATGTCTAAATTAGTTAAATAATATGCAATAATTAACCACTCGTTTTTTATGGATTTTAACTTCTTTTGACTTTCTAAAAATAGTAATAAATATTCATAAATAAAGACTTATCTATAAAGTAACCATTCATGGAAGATTTGGGTTCTAAGTATTGGGTTCTAGATAGTTATAAGAGTCATCAACAGGGTCCTTGGATCTTATTGCTCGCTAAACAATAGTGCCCCGCCTAGACAATAATGCCATACTACTATAGTGTCCTTTTTGTAGGATTGTTCATTTTTTTGGGAACACTTACACCTATATTTTTGGGTTATGTTCCTACATGCATGAAATATAGAACTCTGTATTTCTCCTAAAAAATATGATTTAGTATGTAAACCTTAATCCTCTTTGCAAGTATGACATGAGCTAAAAATGTGTGTTTATTAGTAGGATAAGCTAGACATCCTCAACACATTAATATAAAGATATTTGCCTACATACCAATAATTTCAGGAGGGATCAAGCCTGATGTAATTCTCCCACATAGTGTTTGGTGCAAGTGAAAGTGAATGCTAGAATAAGAGTGATATTGAATGCTTTGAGTATGATTGAACTTGAAAATCTTTGAAAATTGGGCTTATGATAGTTGTAGATGGTAGTATGCATAAGCATGGCATAATAGGGATCAAATAACACAATTTTTCTCAATTTATTTTTTATTTGGATAAGCTTTTGCATATAATTTCCATCCAATGAATAGAGGTCAAAAAGTTTTGTATTTATAGAGATTTATAGCTTGGGTGGATAATAAAATGTACTTAGGTTGACCTTAGGAGGGGAACATGTTTGAAAATGTATCTATTCAAAAGATTTAGGGAAAAGGACACTAGTCACATGTGGATTTAGTGTCCTTAATGTGGTGCTAGTGTCTAACTAGCATATTGATGGCCACACTGGGTTGGGATCTAGGAAAGCTTTTTTGGGACTAAGTTTGAGATGATAGAATATGTCTATGGTCTAAATAATGGTTGTAAATGTGTGATAAAGTATTTAAAATAGGTCTATGGATAAGGTAGAAATAGGATATCTCAATCAACACTCTTAGCATCCAAATACCACTTTTAGGGGATTATAGTAGAGGTAATCCTAATTCATGGAGAGAAAAATACATTCATAAGATAAAAATAAATTAGTGTTTTTTAATGGTGAATATTTTTAAAAGGAGTGTGGCCTACCGACGACGGTGACTGTCATGCTCAAAAACCTCCATGTTTGCCTTAAGGTGAAGCTTTTAGCTCCACACCCTAACAATCTCCCACTTGGAGATAAACAGCTGCACCTGTACCTATACCAGTACTCTATCTAATCTACATCCTGGCTTGTATTCCTCTTCAAGCTCCCACTTGAAGACAACCCACCACACTCCTTGTGGTGCTAGTCATGTGCCTAACTTTCTTCATTCTTAGCTTACCTTCTTCTGCCATTGTTATACTCCCACTCAAACAACAACCCCTATGAGTAACCTGTAATCAACAAACCACTAACCAGATCTGGCCATCTATTAGTCAAACTCACTTTGAGAACGTCCAACCTCACTTTGATACCATTTGATAGGAACTAGGTTCCCCAAAGCTCTGACACAACTTGTCAGATTTAAGAGCACACATGATTACCTTTGTATAAGCAACTTAAACATGCGGAATTAACTAGAAGAACAAATAAATATCAATGAGAAAACACACAGAATATGAGAGGTAACACACAATTATATTCAACTCATTACAAAGGAAATTACAATAAAGAGATCACACTCTTCTTCCACCTCTGTGAGGCTTCCTCCTCAAAGGCTCCAAGTAATCTTCCCACCTGAGTAATCTACTCTCATAGGTCACAACACACAGCTAACACAAGCTGTTGTTCACCTCATTGTACATCCAGTACAACTGAGTACAAACCGATACTCCAAGTAAATCTCACCATGATCTTGCTCCTTGATGTATTTCTATCACCTTGGATCTTACTCCCCCACCAATCTCCTTTTGACCCTCACACATACACACTCCTGCAGACCAACCTGATCTTACTTATCACATGTAGATCTCCACCATGATCCTGTAACACCCTACATATCAAACCTGATCTTACATACATGAGGAATCCTACTTGATTCCACCATGGGAAGAACTCTCCAAGTTCTACACTTGGGTTTTACAAATTCAACACTTAACAATACAACCCATGAGTCTATTATATAGATCTCATGCATACAATAATTAGACTTGCAGCTCAAGACTTTGAACTCATCTTCATCATGCAAACTACCTGTTCACTTAAATGATTGTTCATAAATATTAGTTCTGACTGCCACAGGCAACTGACGTTGGTCCCTGTCTGACTGGAGGTGATCGACGCTAAACGATCCCTGCCAATGTCAGTTTGCTTCTACGCTTCCCTTGACCGACATCGGTTGTGGCCTGCCGACATCAGCAACTGTCATGCTTAGAAACCTCCATGTTTGCCTTAAGGTGAAGCTTTTAAGCTCCCCAAAGCTCTAACACAACTTGTCAAATTTAAAAGCACACATGATTACCTTTGTGTAAGTAACTTAAACATGTGAAATTAACCAAAAGAACAAATAACTATCAATGAGAAAACACACAAAATATGAGAGGCAACACACAATTGTATTCAATTCATTACAAAGGAAATTACAATAAAGAGATCACACTCTTCTTCCACCTCTGTGAGGCTTTCTCCTCAAGGGCTCTAAGTAATCTTCCCACCTGAGTAATCTACTCTCATAGGTCACAACACACAGCTAACACAAGCTGTTGTTCACCTCATTGTACATCTAGTACAACCGAGTATGAATAGGTACTCCAAGTAGATCTCACCATGATCCTGCTCCTTGATGTATTTCTGTCACCTTAGATCCTACTCCCCCACTAATCTCATTTTGACCCTCGCACATACACACCCCTGCAGACCAACCTAATCTTACTTATCACATGTAGATCTCCACCATGATCCTGCAACACCCTGCATATCAAACCTGATCTTACATACATGAGGAATCCTACTTGATTCCACCATGGGAAGAACACTCCAAGTTCTACACTTGGGTTCTACAAATTCAACACTTAACAATACAACCCATGAGTCTATTATATAGATCTCATGCATACAATAATTAGACTTGCAGCTCAAGACTTTGAACTCATCTTCATCATGCAAACTACCTGTTCACTTAACTGATTGTTCATAAATATTAGTTCTGACTGCCACAGGCAATCGACGTTGGTCCCTGTCTGACTGGAGGTGATCGACGCTGAATGATCCCTGCCAATGTCAGTTTCCTTCTACGCTTCCCTTGACCGACGTCGGCTGTGGCCTGTCGACATCAGCAACTGTCATGCTTAGAAACCTCCATGTTTGCCTTAAGGTGAAGCTTTTAAGCTCCCCAAAGCTCTGACACAACTTGTCAGATTTAAAAGCACACATGATTACCTTTGTGTAAGTAACTTAAACATGTGAAATTAACCAAAAGAACAAATAACTATCAATGAGAAAACACACAAAATATGAGAGGCAACACACAATTGTATTCAATTCATTACAAAGGAAATTACAATAAAGAGATCACACTCTTCTTCCACCTCTGTGAGGCTTCCTCCTCAAGGGCTCTAAGTAATCTTCCCACCTGAGTAATCTACTCTCATAGGTCATAACACACAGCTAACACAAACTATTATTCACCTCATTGTACATCTAGTACAACCGAGTATGAATACTCTGAGTAGATCTCACCATGATCCTGCTCTTTGATGTATTGCTGTCACCTTGGATCCTGCTCCCCCACTAATCTCATTTTGACCCTCGCACATACACACCCCTGCAGACCAACCTAATCTTACTTATCACATGTAGATCTCCACCATGATCCTGCAACACCCTGCATATCAAACCTGATCTTACATACATAAGGAATCCTACTTCATTCCACCATGGGAAGAACACTCCAAGTTCTACACTTGGGTTCTACAAGTTCAACACTTAACAATATAGCCCATGAGTCTATTATATAGATGTCATGCATACAATAATTAGACTTGCAGGTCAAGACTTCAAACTCATCTTCATCATGCAAACTGCCCGTTCACTTAACTAACTATTCGTCAATAGTAGTTCTGACCGCCACAAGTGACCGACGTCGGTCCCTGTCTGACTGGAGGTGACCGACGCTGACTAATCCCTGTCAATGTCAGTTTCCTTCTGTGCTTCCCCTGACTAACGTCAGTTGTGGCCTACCAATGCCAGTGACTGTCATGCTCAAAAACCTCCATGTTTGCCTTAAGGTGAAGCTTTTAGCTCCATACCCTAATAATCTCCCACTTGGAGATAAATAATTGCACCTGTACCTATACCAGTACTTTGTCTAATCTACATCCTGGCTTGTATTCCTCTTCAAGATCCCACTTGAAGACAACCCACCACACTCTTTGTGGTGTTGGTCCTGTACCTGACTTTCTTCATTCTTAGCTTACCTTCTTCTGCCATTGCTATACTCCCACTCAAACAGCAACCCCTGTGAGTAACCTGTAATCAACAAACCACTAACCAGATTTGGCCATCTATTAGTCAAACTCACTTTGAGAACGTCCAACCTCTCTTTGATACCACTTGTTGGGGATCAACCAACAATTTGATTAAACTTATGAAAGCAATAAATGTGGAATTAAATCAGAATGATAAGTAACTAGAATGATAAATAGCAAAGAACAAGAGATACAAGAAACCACCCTGAAAACTTGTATTAAACTCTTTACAGAAGGAATACAATTGAAGAAACTTATTTTCTTCCACACCTCTCTCAGATGTACAGATCTCTCTCTAGATCTCTTTTCCTTAAGAGCTCTCTCTCTCAAGTACAATCAATTCCAACAACCTGGAGTGATTCACATATACAATTCTGTACTGTTCTTCAACATTCTCATACAATACATTACAATAAGCTAAGAAGATCTAATCCTACATATATAATTAGGAAACATGAGCATGCATTTACAACCAATAGTTATGCCTCTTAAACAAGGGCTCTAAAACAGTCTTACTAACAATAGAGACAAAGAATTAAGACTATGACTTAATCCCATCATGCAAACACTCAGTTCTGTCCACGGAAATAGCTCTCTAAACGCACAAGTAACCGACATCAGTTCCTACCTATTTGCTTGTGATCAACGTCGACTGATCCCTATCGACACCGGCATCTCTTGAACTACTCTTGACCGTCGTCGGTTGCTCTTGACCGTCGTCGGTGACTGTGTAAACATGTAACTTCTACAATGCGCTCCTTTGGTGAAGCTTTTAGCTCCACACCTTAACAGGGACTAAGTTTGAGATGATAGAATATGTCTATGGTCTAAATAATGGTTGTAAATGTGTGATAAAGTATTTAAAATAGGTCTATGGATAAGGTAGAAATAGGATATCTCAATCAACACTCTTAACATCCAAATACCACTTTTAGGGGATTATAGTAGAGGTAATCCTAATTCATGGAGAGAAAAATATATTCATAAGATAAAACATATAAATTAGTGTTTTTTAGTGGTGAATATTTTTTAATCTATGATTATTCCATTTTTTTAAGTCAACATTTGATGATTTTTGTGGAGTGTAAAATAGGTCAGGATCACCTAAATTTTTGGGTTCAAAGTTAATTTTGAGGAGAGGTTTGCTTACATTTGAAAATAAATTTCCTCATATAAATGTAATTTACCAGTACCTCAAAATCCAATCGTGAGGAATTCACCATATACTATCAGGTAAATTTAGGAATTTTTTTAGTGGTTTATATTTCAAGTCCCAAGAGGGCTTCAAGAATCAATAATTTATAATAAAGTATGTAATGATAGACTACAAGCATTTGACTGTATGCTACTAGTGCCCAATGGCAACATATGGGTAGAAAATCATAAGTTATAGGTGGATGATGGTAGGTTGTTTGTGGGTAGATTTTGGTTACCTATGGGTAGACATCGACTACCCAAAAATGGGCATCGATAGTCTACAAGTGGATGTTGGTAGGCTACAAGTAGATGCCAGTAGTTTATAGGTGGATGCTGATAGTTTACGAGTGAGCATCAATTTTCTACTTTTAGATGCTAAAAGGATGCTTTTAGGAAGGCTCAAAAGTATAAAATATTAAAATGAGGTGATATCATGGATATAACACATAATATTAAGATGTTTTGGTAAATAATAATCCCACATATGTAGAATCGTGGTAAATAATAATACCACATACATGCCCAAGTACTTTATCATTAGTGTGAGACACTGTAAATACTCTATCCTCAACCTTTAATATTCTTAGAGCTACATGGTGATCACATATTATTGGTTTCCTTATTCATAGTGATGAAGGCCACCCTTACCATGTTGGAATTCATTGACATAATGTGGATGAGCGCTAACATATAATGAATATTAATGCCAATGTAATGTAGATAAGCATAGATAATTTGACATCCATTGACATGTCATTGCCATCTATTCCCATTGCACAGACATCCATCTACATGGTAGTTACATCCAATCACACCATCTTGGAATTTTCCTACATTATTTAAACATGTGCCCATGCCATGATGATGTTTGGTTGTATTGTGTAGGCATCTATTTTCATAGTACTATCATACATCCACATCCTACCAATGTTCATTTACCCTATGTTGTCACTCACCTAAATCACATAGATATTCACCTATGTGCCATCATTGTTCATCTACATCATCATGCCATTATTCATCTATGAGGATCATAGAAACATGGTAGGTCTTATGTGATTCACTATGTGGTATTATATGATTCACTTGTGCAATGATACACCTTTTAAATTAATTCACCACCATTACAAATATGATTCTCCTCGAGACCTCCATGTATTATTTATATGGCCCACTAAAATGAAACCTGATATAAATTTATGTACTTAATAAATAGTAATAAGAGCTAGGAATACCTACCTTGAAGATGAACATGTCCAACCTCAATCTCTCCCTTAGCCAATGGTGTTTTGCAAGAGGTTGTTGTGGTTTGTAAGGATAACAATGATAGGTCAGCTCTAGGATACAAGACTTATACCAAGCATCCAAAAGACTTATCCCACAAGACAAGATTATTCTCTCCAAAGGAAGTAATAAACCATAAGCAATTGCTCCTCAAGTAGAATGATGGATAAGTAGATGCAAAAATAAATGATTATCTCTATCTCTCTAATGAAAATGGCAAAAAAGATGTGTTTATATAGTTGAATCTAACCATCAACCTTTCTACAGTTTTATCCATAGATTTTACCCAATCAACCCTATTACTTAATAAATAAATTACTTAGGTCCTAGACTAGGTTTGTTGGGGATGATCTAGTCTTTTAACATGCTTATTTTTAAGAATAGGGTCAGCCCAAGCCAACTCTGTTCAATAAATGAAAAAAAGATTTTGGCTTATGTAAGGGCTATTTGAGGTAATGAATTTCTTGGAGGAGTGTGTAATGGAGGTGTCAAATCTTAGGGAAATATATATAAGAGGTTTGTGTTGGTTTTAATTGGTGGTATAGGGAAGAACAATCTTGTGAAGCACTAATGGTCTAATTACCCCTTACTCAGTACACCCTTTAAGACATGCACTCAGAGAGATTGAGTATCGATAAGTTCCTTCAAGAGAGAAAGCATCAATAATTGATAAAGTTTTAAATATTATGTGTATAGAAATCCTATGTTAGTATTAATCACGTAATTGATGACAATTATTTCCATGTCAACATGAGGTCCTCAATTCTCTAGATATGTAATAATACACACTCCAACAGGACCTATATTGATTCCTCAAGGGAACATAACATGTACAATAGTTAATTTAGTTTCAATATCTATCATTCAACCATTTTCCTTTCTCAATGGTGCCACATCAACATCACTTTATATATTAAGTGGGGACTGATGGTCCCATATTTATTGGCATATATGTATTATATTTGGGTTGAGGGTTTATATATATATATATATATATATATATATATATATATATATATATATATATATGTTTTAAATTAATTTGGGACTGATGGTCCCAAATTTATTCGCATATATGTATTATATTTTGGTTGAGGGTTTTTATATATATACTCATTTTTCATACATGCATGTTATGCATGAATTTTGACATATAGTAGTATAATTGGAAATGTAAATTTAGACTTTTCTTGGGGATAAGGTGCCTCCTCCTAATTCTAAATGGAGGTTAATTTTGGTTGTTAATATTAATAATAAATTATAAGGTTTGCTCTATAATTGGTCTTGATGTGAAAATCTTGTTTTTCTTCAACTTTGTGAGTTTTTTTAAATATTTTTTGTCAATCAGGTATCTTAATCTTTTAGTTGTGGGTGAATATTCTTTATTTTAGTTATTCATATTATTTAATAGCTAATTTGAATATTTTTGTGTGATAATCATTAATATCCATTTCTAGACGTGCAATTTCAATCTCACAAATGTAGTAACCTTTGATTATGTGCACTAAATTTCAATGTATTCATATTTATTTGGAATCTTAAATATGTTTTGTTATTCGTGTGCTAACAGTAACTTACAACAAGCATTTTTTCCTAATTTTTTTACAAACCAAAGTTCAAGATCCAACTTAGAAGGGTTTCATCTTATTTGATTCATGAACTTTATTTTCTTCCCTACCATTTCTTTATTTATTTTTGAGTTTATTTTTATCTTGGTCACCTTAGGTTAGACTCATCATCAATCAACAAAACATTTGAGGTAAACAACTACTCCAATCACCGGTATTCCACCATTAAGTTATTTAGAAAACCTAATACATCATAAATCATGCCTTGGAGTGAATATTTATTCACTAATATTAAAAAATTAGAGGATACATTGTAAGGGTCTTTGGTGTACACAAAGACCACATCAATAATTATGTCAACCAATGTAAAACTTGTTATGTTCTATTTACTCAGCTAGATCAACTCTAACTAACCTTATTCTATGTGTTTTATGGTTTCAATAAACAAGGTAATTCAATTTATTTTTGTATTAATTTGATGTAGGAACATCATTACATCCTTGTAAATATTAGTGTATTTCTATGTTTGGAGTAATTAGGAAGTCAATCTATTTATGTTAGGTCTATAGGGATCAATTTCAGGTGTTAGACTATTATCAAATTAGAATTTGGTCCACTTAGGAATTTTCTTGCCTAAATGGTCCATTCAAATATTTGAATAATATCGTAGTGTTTCTCAAGTTTTTGATGTTGTAAAAAGTCAAAGTGATATTACCTTTTGTTATTAGGGGTCTAAAGATTAATTAGTTTTGTTAAAAGGGTTAGGTATTTTATTCATTCCCAATGTATAAGTGCAAGTTATGAAGGTAGTTAAATTAATTAGATAAGTTTTGAATATAGGTAATTATTTTGGTTTTTTAGAAAGTCATTCAATATAGGAGAATTGGTGGGGTTTGGATTTGAAGGTGTAAGTGAATAAAACCCCAAAACAATGAATATACATTCCATTGTTTTAAAAATAATGCTATTGATAGTCCCTATGTGAGCCTTAACAATGATTATGCAAACCAAGTTTGAGAAGAACATTATGATCAAGATCTATTTTTGTTGTCATATTTATAGTTTTTGGTAAGTTGTATATGTTTTTTTCATTGTGTTTCAAGTCTGGACTATATGATTGCAAAGACTTTGAGTTGATTTATTCCAAGTTATAAAATAAACAAATAAACCTTATATCCTTTTATAATCCATGTTAGTAGCAAGTGAGAGCACTTGGAACAAATAATTCTATTTTTTTACCATATAAAAAGGTACCAATAAAATTAAGAGGATATCTTATAATGTATTATGATTGGGATGGAAGTTAACTTCAAGAAGGAAGAAGGAAGTTACCCAGTTTAGACATTGACTATTTGTACCTATGACTTTTATTACAATAGGAAGGCTATGTACAAGTATTACATGAGAAACCATTAGTACATAAGTTACTATTCATATATTTCTGTTGATAAACTATGTTTCTATGTTCTTAATCAATCTTATGGATTTGATGCATGTTTCATGAGTAACTAATCCAAAATCTAATAAAGTAGACTGTATTATCATCTAATCATACAATCATACATAGAATTGTGAGAAAGAAGGGTATGGAGGTGTCAATAGGAACAAGAAATTATTTTTAAAGGTGAATATAAGTGTTGTAGACCCTACATGGATATCATCATGGTTAGCATGCCTATAGAACTCAAATAAAGACTTAGAGTCACATAGCATGTAGGACTGATCACTGTATATCCTATAATATTTGAATCTGAGCCACCTTTCTTCTAAGTATATAAAATATAACCTAGAGGGTGATGTGAATTCCATTAACATCTCAGTGGTCTCATGCATGTTAGTGATCTTCTCTTTCAAATAATTGATCTTAGTCTCGGCCCTTTCTAGGTTTTTTTTTTAAATCTTCATGTTGCTCCTTTGCTTCAACATATACTATAAACCTTTTTATCAACTTGTTATGATAAGTTTCATCATCACTGAAATTTTCCTCCATAAATCTCAAAAGGTCATTAGTTTCTACTAGCCTAATAGCTAATAGGTCTACATCAATTACTTCTTTTGCTGTAGGTACTTTTGCAATGGTCTTTGCAAAAGATAACTTTTTATGGAATGGTACCAAAGCCAGACCATTAAATATTGTAAGTTATTTTGGAGGTACACTAATTCCATCTATAGGTAAGGTGGATGAAGCTGATGCAGACACTTCTAAGGGAGTTATTGTCAATTTCTCCAATGTCCTTTCCTTGCTTAACTCTTATTCCATAGATGGATTTAGAAATTATACTACCCTTACAAGTGTTTTCAGGCCTCTTTCTCATTTTAACTATGATATTTTGTTCCTCAACCTATATTTCTCTTCCATGGATTGTTCCTAAGTTTGGAACCCTTGGTCATTAGGAATTATGTATTGCTCTACTACTTCTTCCATGATCTTTTCTTCAAGCAATTTTTCCTCTTTTATAGGTTGATATGACATTCTTATTTCTTCTTCTTTATACCCTACTTATTTGAGTAGTTTCATGTCTTCTACCAATATATGTTGCTCAGGTGACTGCATTTCCTCTTCCTTTATAGATTCTTTCTATAGACCATTTTTCTATCTCAAGCCCATCATAGGTTTAACGAATTCATGTATCTTTCTTCTTCTCTTCATCCTTACTGATGTCTATAGGTGAGGATTTTAGGGTTAACCTTTGTCTTTTAATTCTCTGAGACCTCCTAGAAGGAGGTCTCCTTCTCTTTGATCTAGAGGGATTCTTCCTTTTAGTCTTCTTTTTCTTTTTCAGAGGGGGAGCTATTGAAACTTGCTTCTCCTATGTAGCTGGTGATGGAAGAAACTCTTGTTAAGGATCAAGTTTTGTGGTATCCCCTTCTTCCTGTGTAACTAATGATGGAAGCGCTTCTTCTCCTTTTGAAGGAGCCATGGTGGAAGAATCTAATTCTTGTACTAAAATAGTTGGAACAGTAGGAGAAGGAATATCTTACCCAATTTGTTTTGGTGGACTTTCCTCGTCTATATATTTAAGAGGTAGCACTAATTTTCCTCATCTATTCTTACTCATAGAAACTATAAGTGAGACTATAGTATCTATAGGATGACTAGTTGCACTAGTGCCTATAGTATCCTCTTATGCTATTTTTTGGACTTGTCCCTTAGGATATTCCTCCTCATTGTTTCCCTCCTCTTGTTGAGGTTCACCATTCCTTAAGGTTAGAAACTGTTCCCAGTTAAGGTCAGGTCTACTATGTCTTATTCCTTATTTAACCAGCAACCAAATTAGAAAATGATGAGACAAGGCTTTTTCTACCTTGATTTCATATTCTTTAGACATTTTCTTCAGGATATTCCACAAGTGCTTTGAGATATTAATAGTCCTATCATGCCTTAAATGATTCAAAATTTTGAATTGGAGAGTATAGATCAAGGAGTACCTACCTTCACATGTCAGATATTTGATGATATACGAAGCCACTTCTCTTTAGGCTAGAGGTAGACTCAATCTCTCCACACCTACTTTCTTAATCACTATCCTTTCATTATCTTGACAAAACTATTGTCTAGCTAGTTGGCCATTAGGTTTCTCTTCCTAGTTTTCCCTAGTTCTTGGCAACCTAGTAACCTAACTTACCATTTCTTATGTAACTAAAAATGTGATGCCAAATAATGTCACCTATTCTCCTACAAAAGACCCTACAAATTATCTAGTGAGAAGTTATGAAAAATGCTCTAGTTTCTCAAAATAGGTATCCCATCCAACCCTACTAAAGATGGCCCAACTATCTAGGTCTCTTTGCAACTGCCTATGGTCTGAGAGTTCCCTTCTCACTGCTAAACGTCCTATTCTAGCTAGTTTATCTTCCTACCAAAATTTTCAAATATATATCTCTTCAAAACACCCAATTTTACAATTAGATTGTTGCCTGTAGTGAATCAAGTCTCTTCAATAATGGTAGTTTTGTTTGAAGGCTACAAAAATGTCTTGCTTAGATCTTTTTGTGAATGAGCTTTGATATCAAAGTAGAAAATAGTAAAACTGATTATTTTCCCCAATTGAATATGGGTGTAATTATGGCATAATCATGGACTTTCAATCCACACACATAGATTATCATGTGATTGATTTCCCACAACATTCTTCCCTCCATGTGAAGTGTCACTTATTCCCAAGTGACATGGTATGTGTAGGATACAAAAAGATAGGATGGGATCATAATGGGGGTTTTGAGTGGTGAGTTGGTATATCTCATGAAAATACTTGATGAATGATGTTTTAATGATTAAATATGATTTTTAATATAATACATGCTATATTAAAAAAATAAAGTGCTTTTATATGACTAAAAGATACACCATACCTTTATAATTATTTATTCCTAAGGTTGTGGCATAGGAATCTACATGTGAGTGTTTGCTAGAATGGTAGTTTAGCTTATTGTTTTCTCATTTAATTATTACCTTGGTAGTCATGATTTTGTTGTATTGTTACCCTTGGGTAATTATGTGATCATAGTGTCATGTCCTTTAATTATTCCCTTATTAACTTACACGCAATCATGATGACCTATAAAGCACTAGAGTAGTGGTCTTGTAGTGGTATGAGAGACTATTTCCATCATTCCATAAGGTGGTTGTTGTATATATTTGTTTGTTATCCAAGTTAGATCCTTTATAATCATGAAGGAGGGTGGGTGATGGCATTTTTTACTCTTGATATCATTTATATGAGCCCATTGATGGCTTATTTCTCTTCTATCTTACTCCTAGTAAATGAAGATGTTTGTTGATGGATTATTTATTTAGTAAAATTTTAATTTGGCAATCAGCTAGTTTATCAAACTTGGGACCTGTGCTCCAGAAAAGATCCCAAATCTCTCTTATTAGTAGAGTGAAATTATTTTCCATGAAGTGACTAGAAGCTGAGAATGGTTCTTTTATATCCATGTAATCATAAATTTAGGTATAAAACACTCCAAATGGAGATTAAAAATGTTTGCCTTTGTTGTAGCACTTACTTTGTTATTCAAGGATATGGCCATTCCTTTATAATGTTTAAATTTTTTACTCTAATCTTCCTTCATTCCTCCTCTAGCTTGTCTGGTGTTTTCCATGAATTTTTCAATAGCCCATAGCCAAAGCCATAGCTCATCATTTATGAGGAATTAACCTAAAACTACTAGAGAGGTGTATATACGGGTTAGGATGTACTTGTAAAAACTATAGGTTGAGCCCATAGTCAATGCAAAGTTGTGCCCAATGGTGAGGAAGATGCCCACAACAACTATAGAATAGCCTATAACAATTCGAGGAATGGCATGTGTTGTCCATATAGCATCCACATATTCATGGCACATGACTACTAAGATATTGACACCTTCTATATCTAACATCCATTCTGTATCAAATAGTGAGAAGTTAATTTTTATTTAATATGTCAGGTGCAGGGTTTTAGGTTTACTATCATCATTTTCTAATTTTTTTTTAAATATTTATTCAATGTTTATCTATGTGTTATTAAATTTTTTATATCTCAATATAATGTGTATATTTTTTGTTTCTGTATAAATGTATTGATAAACTCCAAGAAGGGGATAAATTTGGGGTGTTGGATCCATTTGATGGTATTTTTGTGGGTATTGACTAGATTCTCTCACTATTTATTGTGCATAGAATCAAATTGAAAGGAACAGGAGTTAAAAATGTAAATATTTTAAAGGTCAAAAGTAACATACCCCTTGCTTATAAAGATAAAATAGATGAAGTTATCCATCTGAAAGAAGAAGAAAGAATCTTCACATGGCAGCCACTAAAATATTTGTAAAAAATGACATAGTTGATGTTTATCATGTACTAATTGTTAGATAGCTTGGCCCATTGCTTTATGCAGTAGTTTTAATGTGTTTTCAAGGGATATTTATCATGGTGTATTTACAAGAGTTAAAAAATCTTAGACTTTGACATTTTTGATTATATATATATATATATATATATATATATATATATATATATATATATATATATATATATATACATATACATATATATATATACATATATATATATATATATGTATGTATGTATGTATATATATGTATATATATATATATATATATATATATATATATGTATATATATACATATAGATATACATATACATATATGTATGTATATATATATATATACATACATATATATATATATACATATATATATACATATATATGTATGTATGTATGTATATGTGTATGTATGTATATATATATGTGTGTGTGTGTGTGTCTATATATATGTGTGTGTGTGTGTGTGTATGTCTGTGTATATATACACACATACACACACACACACACACACACACACATATATATGTACACACACACACACACACACACACACACACACACACACACACATATACATATATATATCCAAACCATGAGAAAAAAGATGACATAAATGCTCCAAATCATGAATTCTCCACATCTTAGTGCCATCAAAAAATTATTTTGCCAAATTCAAAATACATTAGCATTCACAATTGGGAAAAGTCAAAGAATGATTTCCCTGACAACTAATCACTTCCTCATGAATTTGTAATCTTCCAAAAAATATTTCAAATCAAAATAATGCACTATATTAAAAATATAGAGACATCATTAGTTTGTTTTAAAACAAAACAATTTAAATAAAATACCACAATATCAATATTAAAATTACATTTTTATATTTTTTAAATAGCAATATAATGTTGATATTTATCAATTTAAAAATCAATATGATCAAAAGACCGACAATCCTCCCAAATCTTATTAACATTATCAATATTTCAACATTAAAAACCTAAACAAACCATATTATCAACATTAAAATTTCTTTTTTTCTGAAAGCAATATGATGTTGATATTTCTCAATTTAAAAATTGATTTGATCAAAAGATTGACAATCCTCCCAGATCTTATTAACATTATCTATCATTTTCTCCTCACATTGATCAATCATTGCATTGGCCAAAAAATCAGCCACTTTATTACATTCTCTGAAACAATGGTAAAAATATTGATTCAACATCATCATAACAAAAAAGTAACTTGCAATAAAAACTATAATGCAATTTATATGAACTATAAGATATATATATATATATATATATATATATATATATATATATATATATATATATATATATATATAGTTCATCAAAATTGCATTATAGTTTTTATTGCAAGTTACTTTTTTTTTATGATGATGTTAAATCAATATTTTTACCATTGTTTCAGAGAATGTAATAAAGTGGCTGATTTTTTGGCCAATGCAACGATTGATCAATGTGAGGAGAAAAGGATAGATAATGTTAATAAGATCTGGGAGGATTGTCAATATTTTGATCAAATTAATTTTTAAATTGAGAAATATCAACATTATATTGCTTTCAGAAAAAAAGAAATTTTAATGTTGATAATATCGTTTGTTTAGGATTTTAATGTTGACATATGGATAATGTTAATAAGATTTGGGAGGATTGTCGGTCTTTTGATCATATTGATTTTTAAATTGATAAATATCAACATTATATTGCTATTTAAAAAATATAAAAATGTAATTTTAATATTGATATTGTGGTATTTTATTTAAATTGTTTTGTTTTAAAACAAACTAATGATGTCTCTGTATTTTTAATATAGTGCATTATTTTGATTTGAAATATTTTTTAGAAGATTACAAATTCATGAGGAAGTGATTAGTTGTCAGGGAAATCATTCTTTGACTTTTCCCAAGTGTGAAGGCTAATGTATTTTGAATTTGGTAGAATAATTTTTTGATGGCACTAAGATGTGGAGAATTCATGATTTGGAGTATTTTTGTCATCTTTTTTCTCATGTTTTAGATATTTATGCCTTGTGATAGTTTTGAAGTGGAATTTTGGTAGGACAGTTGATAGGCTTCTTGGTTTCAGAGTGTTCAATTTTGGGGTGTAATAGAGATGGTTAAATTTTGTTTGGATTCAGTCGATTGGCCATTGGCTTTTGGCAAAGCCAAAATTCATGAGATGGGATTTTCTAGAGTGGTCTTTAATATGTATCTATTGAATGTTTTTTGGATTCCTTCTCTTGAAGTGGAGGTAGATATCGAGTTGGTGTTGGGCATATATTTTCTAGCACAGAGTCATTGAGTTAGATTCAATTCTGATTTGGCCTTTTTGTTTGCTTATAATCTTTGCCTAATTATGATGGATAGAGCCCATGTTCAAGAAATGGTGGAATTTTTCATATGGCTAAATTATAAGTTTGAGTTGGTAGAGGCTTTGACATCTTTGCCACTTGGGTCATTTCCTCTTTTACCATTTTTACAGAGAGACTATTTGAGGTTTATCCTATTGGAAATGTTTTGAGATATTGAGTTTTGATTCTTGGATTTATTTGATTTTGCCAAGGATGTGGAAGCAACATGTAGAGTGCAGTTGAAGTTGGAAGAAATGTAGGGAATCAGTTTCCTTTCTATTGAAGATCTTTTGAAACTCATTCTCGGCTTAGTAGAATGGAGGTCAATGAGGAATGATAAATATAGGGTCAATTCAATTAAAATATTGGGTAAAGGAGTGGTGAGACTCTCTTTTAAGTCTCCACCCTAGTGGAAAGGCAAGCAAAAGGAGCCTAGAGAGGCAACTAGTAAATTTTAGAAAAGACTATTTTTTTATCCTATGAGAAATTTGTAGGCATTCAAAAGGATAACAATATGGTGGATTTGAACCATTCAAACGCAAGTGAGAATCTATGGATTTTGGTGCAGCAATAGGTATTCTGATTAAGGAACCAGAGAAGAAGAAAATTTGAAAAAATTAGTGAAATCTTATGGAATTAGTAATTTGGGAATAGTTGGTTAGTTTGTTGGCTTTTGGCTATTAATAGTCATTAAAGTAGTAATATAGTAATAAAATTTTATGTGTATCTAAGGATTCTTTGGTATTATTTTATTCTGTTAATAGATTGGTCATATGCCTCGGCATGGAGGGATGTTGAGAGCAACAGGCTATTTTGTTTTTGTTGAATCTTTTTTGTTAAAGGGCTTGGGACCCTTATAATTCCCAAGCATTGAACCAAAAAAAATGTTTATTTCTGCATTATACAATTTAAGGTATTTAATAAATTATTCATATCATATAAATAAAAATTTACTACTAAACTAGTAGTAAATATAATGAATATGCAATTAATAAACAATGTCTCAATATATTACTAGTTGACAAAAATCAGTGAACAAAAATAATTAAATAAACTACCAAATGATGGCAATTAAAAATTACAATGACTATATTTACTACCAATTAATGAAAATCAGTCAATTAAAATGACTAAATATACTACTAAGTAATGTTAATTAATAATTAAATTGACTAAATAAACTATCAATTGACAAAAATCAATGAATAAATATGACTAGTTGACGATAAAATAGTAATTAAAATGACTAAACATACTACCAATGGATGGAAATCAGTTAATACAAATGACTAAATATACTACCAATAGATAGAAATCAGTGAATAAAAATGATTAAATATACTACCAATTGATGGTAATTAATAATTATAATGACTAAATAAATGGCTACCATGACTAAATAAATGACCAATTAACAAAAATCAATGACTAAATTAATGAATAAATATACTACCAAATTGATCAATCAAAACAATCTGTTGGGGGATCAATCCAACAATAGATTACAATTGTGAAAGCAATAAACGCAGAATTAAATCAGATTGACAAGTAATTAGAATGAGATAATAGAAAGAACAAGAGATACAAGAAACCACCCTGAAAACTTGTATTAACAAACTCTTTACAAAAAGAATACAATTGAAGAAAGCTTCTTTCTTCCACACCTCTCCTAGATGTATAGATCTCTCACTAGATCTCTATTCCTCAAGAGCTCTCTCTCTCAAGAACAATCAACTCCAACAAGCCTGGATTGATACAATTCTGTACTGTTCTTCGCATACCAATGAATTACAATAATTCACAATAACTCTAACTACTACAATAAGCTAGGAAGATCTAATTCTACATATAGAATTAGAAGACTTGAGCATGTACTTCCAACAAACAGTTAAGCCACTTGAACAAGGGCTCTAAAAATAGTATTGCCAATAATAGAGACGCAAGCTTGAGACTACAACTCAAACTCATCATGCAAACACTCGCTTCTGTCCACAAAAATAGCTTTCTGGACACGCAGGTAACTGACATCGGTTCCTGCTGCTTGTCTGTGATTGCCGTTGGTTGACCCTCTGCTAACGTCGACGTCTCTGCAACTGCTTCTGACTGATGTCAGTCGCTCCTGACCGACATCGATGTCTGTGTAGACCCAAAACTGCTAATGAATGCTCCTTGGTGAAACTTTTAGCTCCACACCCTAACAATCTCCCACTTAGAGATAAACAGCTGCACCAGTACCTGTACAGCAACATCTTCTAGCTCTTCTATCTTCAACTCAATCATGAAGACCAATAGAATCTGAATGAAGATTCAACTTCTCCTTTGTAACCGGCTTAGTTAACATATCAGCAGGATTCCTATCTGTATGGATCTTCTCCAGCTTCAACTCACCATCTTCCAATACCTGTTGTATGAAGTGATACCTTAGCTATATGTGCTTTGTTCTTGAATGAAAGGCTGAATTCTTAGCCAAATGGATTGCACTCTGACTGTCACTATACAATCTGCAACTCTCATGCTCCCTACCAAG
Organism: Torreya grandis; assembly: GCA_037957365.1. Classification (NCBI taxonomy): domain Eukaryota; kingdom Viridiplantae; phylum Streptophyta; class Pinopsida; order Cupressales; family Taxaceae; genus Torreya; species Torreya grandis. The sequence goes on from JARHVA010011135.1 coordinate 70,497, forward strand.
CTCATTCATGAACCGTGTCATCCATATCATCTCCTTACTAGCTTCTGTGGCTGTAATATACTCTACTTTTGTAGTTGACAAGGCAACAACATTCTGCAACTTAGATATCCAGCTAACCGCCATTCCACCTACAGTGAAAACATAACCTATAGTGCTCCTCCTGCCATCCAATTCACCTACCATATCTAAATCTACATAACCATGTAGAGAAGTATCTGAACCTCCATAGCACAAGTGCCTACTGTTGGTTCCTCTCAGATATCTAAGGATCCACTGAACTGCTTTCCAATGTTCCTTACCTGGATTGGCCATATACTTACTTACCACTCCCACTGCTTGGGCAATATCTGGTCTAGCACACACCATTGCATACATCAAACTCCCTACTGCGGAAGAATATGGAACCTTACTCATGTACTCTACCTCATCATATGAATTAGGAAATTGTTCTTTACTCAACTTAAAATGTCCAGCCAAAGGTGTGCTTACCGGTTTAGCATCCTGCATATTGAACCGTTTTAACACCTTGCCCACATAATCTTCTTGAGACAATATCAACCTGTGATTTTTCCTGTCTCTCTTAATGCTCATGCCAAGGATTTTCTTTGCTGCTCCCAAATGCTTCATAGAAAATGTTTGAGCTAATTTCACCTTAAGCTCTGAGATATCATGCATGTGTGATCCTGCAACCAGCATATCATCTACATACAACAATAGAATAATATATCTACCATTATCAAATCTCTTGAAATACACACAATGGTCTGATTGACACCTACTGTAGCCATGCTCAGTCATAAACTTGTCAAATTTTAAGTACCATTGCCTAGGAGCTTGCTTGAGGCCATACAAGCTTTTCTTCAATCTGCACACAAACTTCTCCTTACCCTTGACCTCGAATCCTTCTGGCTGTTCCATATATATTTCTTCATCCAAATTTCCATGAAGAAACGCTATCTTAACATCTAGCTACTCAAGATGCAAATCCTCAAAAGCAACCAAAGACAATACAACCCTTATAGAAGTCATTTTAACAACAGGAGAAAAAATCTTACCAAAGTCGATACCTGGCTTTTGTGCAAATCATTTCACTACCAATCTGGCCTTATATCTCATCTATCCATTCTCACCTTCTTTCAACTTGTAGGTCCATCTGTTCTTGAGTGTTCTCTTACCAGCTGGCAATTCAACCAAATCCCATGTTTGGTTCTCTCTTAAGGACTCCAACTCCTCAACCATGCCACGCTCCCACTCACTCTTGGACTCCACCTGTATTGCTTCTTCAAAACTCTCTGGTTCTCCACCATCAGTTAGCAATCAATAAAATAAAGAAGGAGAATATCTAATTGGAGGCTTACTCACCCTTTATGACCTCCTAATGGGTGTCTGAGACTCATCTACAACACGTTGTCGACCTAAATTCTCTGACAGTGACTGACCTCGGTCACCTGCAGACCTGTTACTGGCTGACGTCGGTTCTATCTGACCGACCTCGATACTTGTTCTTCCGACATCGGTCTCTGTATGGACGATGCTAGTTTCTATACTGTCGACGCTAGTTCCTAACCTGCTGACATCGGTCTCTGTGTTTTCCTGCAAGTGATTATTTATTTTTCCCGTGAGCTCATCTTGGACTTTCACCTCATCCAATTCACCATTACTCTGCTCAGATTGATTCAGCTTCCTTAGCTGATCACAATACATCACTCTTTCATTGAAAACAACATCACAGCTCCTGATTACCTTGTTAGTTTCTAGATTCCATAATCTGTAACCAAAATCATCTGAGCCATAGCCAATAAACGTGCACCTCATAGAATTAACATCTAGCTTCTTTCTATTCTCTTTATCTATGTGAACAAAGGCTTCACAACCAAAAACTTTGAGATATGATAGATCAACCTTTTTACCTATCCATGCCTCTTCTGGAATACCACCATCCAGAGCTGTAGAGGGTCCTCTGTTAATCAGGTGTACTGCAGTGTCAACAGCTTGTGCCTAAAACTGTAAGGGCAAACCAGCATGCAATCTCATACATCTTACACACTCCATTATTGTCTTATTCATCCTTTCAGCAATACCATTCTGCTGAGGTGTCCTTGGAACCGTCCTTTGCCTATGGATTCCATGCATGTAACAATAATCTCTAAACTTGTGACTGCAGAACTCACCGCCATTATCTGATCTCAGGCACTTTAATCTTTTACCTGTTTCATTCTCAACCATAGCTTTCTAATTCTTAAAAGTATCAAATACATCAGATTTTCTCCTAATACAATAGATCCATACCTTCTTTGTAGCATCATCTATGAAAGATACATAGTACTGTGATCCTCCAATGGAAGCAACCTGAGCCGGTCCCCACACGTCTGTGTGAACAAGCTCCAACTTATGCCTCTTCTTAGTAGACCCAGTTTTGAGAAAACTAACCCTTTTCTATTTTCCAAATACACAGTGCTCACAAAACTCTAGATCTATTCCTTTTAAATCTGAAAGCATACCTTTGGACTTAAGAATTGACATCCCCTTCTCACTCATGTGGCCAAGCCTTGAGTGCCACAATTTAGCATCTACATCTGAAGTAGATAATACAGAAGGAGATTTGTTAGTAACACAATTATACAAATAGAGAGTACCTTTTCTCTTACTTCTGGCCATAACAAGTGCACCCTTGGTCACTTTCCAAGATTCTGCTGTGAGAGTTACTGTACAACCCTCATCCCCTAACTTTCCTGCAGAGATCAAATTTCTCTTCAAGCTAGGAACATGCATCACATCTCTCAACACCCATGTGTTGCTATTCTGCATCTTCAGCTGCACTTTACCTTTGCCAATTATTTTACAGGGCTCATCATCCCCTAGGTAGACTATTCCAAAATCTCCATGGATATAGTCACTAAAATATTCCCTATTAGGGGTAGCATGAAAAGATGCACCAAAATCTAATACCCAAGATTCTATATTATTATGCAGAGAGAAAATTAAAGCATCTTGTGCAATACCTGCAATCTTGGCTTCTTCCTTTCCTTCGTGCTGATTGTCCTCCTTAGGCTTTGACCAACAATCTTTGCTTATGTGCCCCATCTTTCCACAATTCCAGCATTGTGGCTTTCTACCATTTCTGGATTTAGATCTGCCTTTCCCCTTAGATTTGGATCTTGATCTGCCTTTCTTGCTCTTCTCTTTCTGCCTTCCCCTACTCTCAAAACTTAAAGCATTCCCAAATGCCTCTTTTGTGCTTTTCCTGTGTATTTCCTCATTCAAGATAACACTAACAACATCCTCTACTTTCAAAATATTTGATGCAGATGTAGTATTACTTACTGCCATTACTAAGCCATGCCAGCTTTTAGGCAAAGAACATAATATTAAAAGAGCTTTTATTTCATCATCAAACACTATATTCACTGAACTTAATTGATTCACAATTCCTTTGAAATCATTCAGATGAGTAGAAACAGATCCACCTTCATTCATATGCAAATTAAATAACTGCTTCATAAGATATACCTTATTAGAAGCTGAGGGTTTTTCATACAAATTTGCTAACGTAGTCATCAACTCTACCGTGGACTTTGCCTGTGATAGATTAGATATCACAGTGGATGCTAGACTCAGTCTTATAGACCCCAGAGCCTTTCTATCAAGAACTTTCCATTCTTCGTCCTCCATGTCTTTGGGCTTCTTTGCAACCCCACCTAACGGTAAGTAGAGATCTTTCTGATACAGATAATCCTCTATCTGCATTCTCCAGTGTTGGTAATTTTTGCCATTGAACTTTTCCATTCTCAGTTTACTTTCATCTGCCATTGCTCCTCCCACTCAAATAGAAATCCCTGCAGAAATCCCTGTGAGAACTTGTAATCAATACACACTACACAGATCTGAACCACCTGTTAGTGCACCTGAACTTTGATACCAATTGTTAGATATCAAGCTATGAACTTGTAACCTGGCTCTGATACCACTTGTTGGGGAATCAATCCAACAATAGATTACAATTGTGAAAGCAATAAACACGAAATTAAATCAGATTGACAAGTAATTAGAATGAGATAATAGCAAGAACAAGAGATACAAGAAACCACCCTAAAAACTTGTATTAACAAACTCTTTACAAAAGGAATACAATTGAAGAAAGCTTCTTTCTTCCACACCTCTCCTAGATGTATAGATCTCTCACTAGATCTCTATTCTTCAAGAGCTCTCTCTCTCAAAAACAATCAACTCCAACAAGCCTGTATTGATTCAATTCTATACTGTTCTTCACATACCAATGAATTACAATAATTCACAATAACTCCAACTACTACAATAAGCTAGGAAGATCTAATTCTACATATAGAATTAGAAGACTTGAGCATGTACTTCCAACAAACAGTTAAGCCACTTGAACAAGGGCTCTAAAAATAGTATTGTCAATAATAGAGACATGATCTTGAGACTACAACTCAAACTCATCATGCAAACACTCGCTTCTGTCCACGGAAATAGCTTTCTGGACATGCAAGTAACCGACGTCGGTTTCTGCTACTTGTTTATGACCGCCGTCTGCCGACCCTCTGCCGACATCGGCATCTCTGCAACTACTTCTGACAGACATTGGTCACTCCTGACCAATGCCGGTGTCTGTGTAGACCTGAAACTGCTAATGAATGCTCCTTGGTGAAGCTTTTAGCTCCACACCCTAACACAATCAATAAATGACTAAAAATGGTTTAGTCATAAATTTGGTCATGTTATAAATGATTGGAAATAAACTACTAATGGTCACATGACCAAGCTTAGTCATTTATATACAATTTTTAGTAGTTTTTTAGTCATTTATTGTTGTTTTTCTACTAGTGTATCAAAACCACAGTAAGTGAGATGGGTTTTTTTAAGATGATCCTTGTTATAACCAAGTATTGGATTAGCCACAAAGATGTCACATTAATACCAGAGCCTTAATCAACTCAAACTTTTCAAATAAGGGTAGTATTAATGTCTGTTTTAATAAAAAGTGGTGGATCATTATCATGAAAAATAATTTCATCATTAATCATGTCTTCTTCAAGAAATTCAATAGAAGGATTGGAAGAAGAACATAGTTTCTATGATATTGACGTTGGTAGGTTGAGATTTGGTATAAGGTGGCTCTTCATCAATAAAGTATGGATCTTCAATTTCTTTGAGTTTTTGCATAATAAAATTATGATGATAGGGTGAATTACAAACCAACTCTATAAGTGGAATCTTATGAGACATAGAGTTGAGTTCCTCGAGAAAGTTCTAATGAGACATAGAAGAACTAACACAAGGGTTAGAGAGTAAGGTGGATTTTGAAGGAATAGGTATGGTGGGAGGATTGAAAGGGGAGATGGTTCCTCATGGGATTATGAAGAAATATTAGTAGTGGTATTATCTTTGAGAAGTTGTTCTTCTAAATATGGCTTTTTAGGCTTGGTAACATGATCTTTGTGAGCTAGTTTGGGATGATAGTTAACCTTAGCAGTGTTGACATATTGATAATTATTATAATATTGGTCATAATCAACATTAATGGCATGGTATTTGATTGATTAGAGGAAAATTGTTTTTGTTTATTTGAGGTAGAAGCTTTAGATATTTGTCATTTTGGGGAAGTAGTGGTGTACTCTTGACAATGAAGGTTGATCATGTAGCTTCATGATGGAATGAATCACCAAGCATATAGGAAACACCAAATTTATTGAGTCCTTTATAAGACTCATGGGACTGACCCATGTCAGCATAAAACTAACAAATTAGATTAGGGTCATACCACTTGGAAGGATTATTAAGATAAATAAAAGGTTTAGAGGGTGGTAAAAATTGTTTCATTTGATGCACAAAAAGAGGTTTGTGAGAAGGTGAAAGAATATCAATTTTGGCAACTCTAGGTTTGACTTGTGAACTATTACTAGTAACAGCATTGATAGATGTTTAAAATAGCATTTTAAAAGTTTAGGATTAGGTTTGAATTGGTTCATGAGAAAGCCTTGATGTTTAGCTTGGTCAAGAGCTTCATTAAGTGTTTAGTGAGCAAATGTACGAACCTTATATTGAAGAGAAAGAGTCAAAGCAGTGATAAAGAGTTTGAACAAGCTATCATCAGTTATTTTATGATAAGCTGTATAGGCCAATGATTTTGATCTTTTAATAAAGTCATGAGTTCATTTAGTGGGAGATTGCTTAGCATTGATGAAGTGGCTAAGGCAATTTTTGGGAAGATCATTGTGTTGAAAATCTTTAACTAAAGTATTGACCAAATATTCAAGTTGACAAATATAATGATGGGGTAATTGGTTATACCATTCTAATACATCACCAGTAAAATTTTTCACTAAGAGTTTAGTTGTGGTGAATGTAATATTTTTGAACCACTCTTTGTAAAGATTACCAAGGCTTTAAGAAATGAGACATGGTCTTTAGTCCCATCATATTTGATAGTTGGACATATGTTACCAATATCAATGGATATAATTGAGGGAGATAAAGGCTCATTTTGAATAGTTTGAATCGTATTTTTATTCATTAAGGGTTGAGGAATAACATTGCCTGAGGCATCTCTAAGAGGTGTAGGAATGTAATTAGGATTAGATTGAGGATAGATATTTGGAGGTTGATTAGCCATACTAATCAAATGTTGTTGAAGTTGAATCATTTGATTGGTGTTATAATTTTGCATTATGTTCATTTTTTGAATAACTTGGGAAAGAATTTGGGTTGTATTAGGAGGTGGGTTGGTGTTGGTAGGATCACTCCTTGAATTGGTGTTAGGGGGAGGGTTATTAGAAGAAAAATTATGACTGGGATTATTGATTAATTTTCTGTCAATTTATCTCACATTAGTATGAAAATTTTGGAGATAAGAAGTATCTTTGTAAGTATAGAAATGATTAGTCCCAACAACTTCATCTTGTGGTGTGACTTGCACCATGTCACAAGTCATAGATGAAGGAGGGTAGGATGTTCCCCAAGAGTGATGGTTATATTGGGAGGAAAGAGAGGTAGAAATGAACATCCCATATAGTATTTAAATGGATTCAATCCGTCTAAGAATATTCTCATAGGATACTTCATTATGACTGAAGATAAATGAACATAATGCTAATAAGGAGATATAATGAATTAAATAAAAAATAAGGAAGGTAGAAGATAGTAAAAGGTCAATTCAGTTGACCTAACACAAGAAACATTGCCTACAAATTGTATAGGGTCAATTAGGTTAATCTAGTGCAATTGATAATGGCTAAAAAAGTGTACAAGGTCAAATGGGTTGATCCAATAAAATAGGCAAGGAAAATTAAAAAACCTCTAATGGATTGTGTTGACTAAAATGATTGTGTACTAAAACAAGATAATTTTTACAAATATCTAGAAAAGTAAGAATTAAAGGGAAATAAAAAATCAATTGGATCAATGTTGGCTAATACAATTTAGGAACATGACATAAAACCTTAAACCAACAGTAGGTAATGAAAGTTTTTGGAATACAACACACAATTGATCAAATAGCAAGCAATCAACTTGGAAAGTAAAGAGTTAACTATGTGTTTAACCTAAATTTCATTATATTATTATGATATTTTTTTTATGTGATGGGAATTTGGCTATAAGAAAATAACTAGAAAACAATCTAAGGATGGTTTCCAGAAGTTTGGGCTGAAAAGGATATATAGTGGTAATGATACAAGCTTGGTATTAGGGCCTACACCTACACTTCACAACACTTCACCCACCACAATAATAAAGGTGTTAGGTTCTTAGCTAGAATATACCATTAAGCATGCTTTATACTTGACTAGAACATCAAGTCAACTTCCCCCTTGGTGATGAAATCCAATTAAGTTGGCTTTAGGTAGATAATTGTTAAAGTGTTTATTAATATTTTGTGATCTAGTCATGTGTGCATAAAATAGAAAATATTGAATCTAAATTATATATTGAAAATCACTTAATTAGACTATGTGATATATTCCAAGCATGCAAGTACTAATAAATAAAAGTGTGAGCTAATTACTAGAATAAAAGGGTTAATTCCAACTTTAAAACATGGTACAATGTCGATGCAGTCAATAGTGTATTCATAGAATATAGAATATGGTCGATAGTGTCACCTTTGTACTATGAAAACAAGGTCTGAAAATGAACAGAATTGATAGATTCAACCTAGTTATCCAAAAAACACATAGAATATAGAACTGGGTTGACAAAGTTGATCCAGTTGACTATACAAGGGTAGTTTTAAAGACTATAAAATATGAAAATAAATACTATAATAAAAGAGATAGAAAGAATAGAAAGTAACCTTCAAGAACCTTAAAAAAAATTTGAAAATTTTGCTATTAAGGTCAATTGGGTCGATTGAGCTCTGTAAAAGACTATTATTCAATGCCTAAATTATATAGGGTTGATTGGGTCGACTTAGTAGTATGAACTGGAAGTCTAAAAAATTATACTAGGTTGACTAAGTTGATCTAGTATCCTGTACCTAAAAAATAACTTACACAAAAAGCAAAAGGGCATATGGATGTGACTATGTGTTAAACTTATGAAAAGAAGTTAGAACTAGGTCAATGCAGTTGATCTAGTATGAAAAATATATGATAAAAATAATGATAATATAAAGAGATGAGTGAATAAATCTTGGAAGGGTTAGTTCACATTGGGTTCACCAAAATGTATGCAATCATAAATGCATAATGTCTATAATTCAATCATGGCTTAGAAAATATAGAGCATACCTATACTTTTGATTGGGAATGCATTTGTTAAGTGAGAGTATGACCAATATGGGGATCCAATAGACCCAATTAAGGGATCATTTTTCATAATACACTATGTTAAGGAGGTTCTAAAGCCTCCAGTCTGACACAATCATGCAATAACCCTAAAACAGTCCTAGGTTTTGATATTTCACCTATTGTTATAACAAGAAATTAAATTTAATCTAGTACTCACCAAAGTTTGTGGCACAAAATGAGGGGTTAGTAAAAAATCAAAACATTTATAGGGGAATCTAAATTAAGCTAAGTATGATTAAGACCCTAATACATGGAATATGAAGAGTAATATTATTTGATGCCAATACTTATGCTACTTATACCTACTAAAAGAGAGGAGAAAATTTAGATAATACTTACCTAAATATGAACCCATCGAGATTCAATATCTCCCTTGGCCAAAGGGGCTTTACAAGAGGTTGTTTTGGTTTGTAAGGATCACTAAGAAAGGATAAAACATCCAAGACTTATCCATAAGACTAGATTATCTAAGTAGAAACCCTAAGCTAAGACTCCTCAAGTAGAAAGGTGGAAGTGTAGATTGTAAAGAAACATGAGTGAATAGTGACTCTTGATTGTATATCTAAAATAATGACAAAATGATCTTATATTTATAGGTGGATCTAACCCTAAATCCTTTCAAAAGTGTTGGTCATATAGGGTTGACCCAATAAACCCTATATAATTCTAGTAAATTATTCACTAGGTCCCAAGCAAGGTTGGCCAAAGGCTACCCTAATTCGTAAGTGAAAATATCTCAAAACTATATAGGATTGATCCAATCAACCCTATTCAACTAACTGGTAAAAGGGGATTAATGTGAGGAAAAGAGGAATGGAAAGAGGAAAAACACTTAGAGGAGTGTGCAAGGAAGGAGTTATAGCTTAGGGAATGGTTTAAAGAGCTAGTTGGATTGGTAATGTATGGTACTAAGGGACAAAAATCCTAAAAAGTACGAATTGTTTTCCCACCCCTTTCTTAGTGCATACCTTAATGCATGCACTTAGATAGATTGAGTCTTGATGGGTTCCTGCAAGATCTAAATCATCAATATATGATAAAAATTGAAAATATTATGTGTATACACCTTGTCTTTCATGTTTTAATTAATAATTTCATTAGTGGATATAATTTGTTCTTGACCATATTTTACTTCACTCAATAAAATGGATTTATGTTTGTCTTCACTAAAGGGAGTCCATATAGTGAATTATTCATCATAGACACTTGATTCATCTTCTTAATCAGTTTCAAATTTTGCTTGCTTTCTTTAATTATCTCCCATAGGATGGGTTCTCCTCCAAAACGGGATGAGGTGGGAGGGTGATGGGAAATCTCATGGGTTGGAGAGGTATTATGAGGTGTGGTGGATGGCTTATGGATGGGCTTGGGAATGAAGAATTCTTGAGTGAAATCTTGTGGAGATGGAAAGTTGGGTAAGGCAATGGGAGAGACATCTTCTTTCTCAAAAAGTTTTTCATTTTCTTTATTTCCTTATTGATGCTCCTCAACAACTACAAGTTGATCCTCAACCTCTTGAATTTTTGACCTCTCTAATCTATCTACCCACCATTAGATATATCATCTCATTTCATGCAAATCATCATTGATGAAATAGTTGGCTTCCTCTTTAACTAACTTCCACTTATTCATAAATAATTGAACCAAATTTATCAACTTCTCAACTAAATTGATCCCATCAAGTTATTTATCCCATTTTCTCATCACTTATTTTGATTTTAGCACATTTGGCATGAGTGCCAACAAGGATTTAGCTTATTGTGGAATTGAAGTAGTAGGAGGATGGTAATAGTATGGGGTTTGGAAAGCTTTAACTTATTGAGTTAGTTGCCTAACATGAGATTCAAAGGATTTAGATCTTGTTTCCCAATTAATGGTATCATATAATTCCTCATGAAAATGTTGATAGGAATCATGTTAAGGTTGACAAGTATCATATTGAGGCTGATAGGAGACAAATCTTGGTACTCTTCTTGAAAGCCTTCCTCATAGGCTTATTTATAGGGTTGATCAAATAAAATCATGGTCATATTAATGGGAACTAGGATGATCATAAGACTTACATGACTCAAAAAACTAATAAAAATCTTGATAGGGTTGTTGATAGAAATAATGTGGGTCATGACAAGGTTGGTAGGGGGTGTATAGTATAAACTCTGATAATATCTAGCCATACCAACTTTATTATTCAAATGAAACATAAGAAATTTATCAAATTATTTCACAATAAGTATTTGGGATACTTATAACTAGTTGATTACATTCAGAGCCACCATTAGTGTTTGATGAATGTCTCTAAAGGTTTATAGGAATTAAAACACACTAAAAATTCTTCCACTCTTTTGGACCTTAAGTCCCATCAGGTGGGCCACAATTGTTGTCACTCAATTTTGCACCCTTGGGTAGGTACTTCAAGCCTTATCAAAATTGAGTGGAATATGGGATTATGTCTAGGCTTTTGGGTTTCCTATATCATAGGTAATCCTCTAGATTGAATGGATATCTCCCTTGGTTTATCTATTAAAGCTCATTACCTGAATTATTAACTCATCTGGATGAAAAGGGAGAGAGAGAAAATAAAGAAAAATATAATAATGAGGTGACACACCAATTGTAATATGAACACTACTAACCAATTGAAATGACACTTTAAACACAATCCTAATTTGCACATACAATAATCCAAAGCTATCCTTTTCATTAATATTTATCATGGAGGTTTGTGAAGCTAACTTAAGCTTGAAGGATTAAACACAAGGTCATAACATGACACTAGTGGAGAGATAACTCACTAAACTCATTAAATACTCATTAAAAAACTTCAAGAGACTTGTAATAGACTTTTAAAGCTAAATATGAATGCAAAGAAGGACAACATACTAAAGAAGAGAATCTATCACTTAAAAAGATCAACTAGTTAAAAATCACATTGAAACAACTCATGGAGAAGGTAAAATAGATCATTATAAATATATCAAAGGTTTAAAATGAGTAGGGCTTCACCATACTCAGGTGGAGGATACAAACTTAGCCAAAAGTGGCCTAATATATTGAGAACATGAGAAAGAAGAGAAGAAGGGCGTAGGAGAGAGAGAGTAGACGAGTGTAATGTTAGTTAAAACAAGAATAGGAGTTATGGAACTACTAAAAATGTACAAGACACCTTGTGTTACTCCTCTTTTGATGCTCTGAGCCTCCAAGTGGCATGGGAGTTGAATTGCTTACTTGATGCCTTTACTAGCTTCTTTAAACTCCCCTTCTTTACATGTTAAAGGACAAGTGGAATTATTTATGGTTAAATAAGTTTTTTTATATTTTTTATATTCCTTTGACACCTTTTAGCTAACCCCATTAGTTTATCCTTGACACATCACCTTTTTCTCTTACAAGGTGTCTAGATGACTATTCATTTCCTTAGGGCTATTTTGCACACAAGTGTCAAAACTTGTTTTCAATTACCTTAGTTCATCAAAAAATTTGGATGGAATATTAGAATCATATTAGACTTGAAACATTTCATTTTTAGGCTTCAAACTAACCCTAACAAATCATTCTCTACCAAAATCCTCAATTAGGACTCATTCTTTATAGCCCTAAAAAAGTATAAACCTCCTTGTTTAGAGAAAATAAAAAATGATCCTAAGAATATAAGGGAATATTTCAATACCTTATATGGATTTAAAACTCTAGGTTCAATTTAATGCTCTAAGATTGAGTAGTTATGTCCTTTTTTGTAGCTTCTCCCTTGTAATTAGGCCTCAATCAGGCCTCCTTGCTAAAAGATTGAAAAATGATTATAAAAGCTCCCCACATGTGAAAAACCATAAATAAGTGTGTGATTCACTTATAAAACATCCTCCCCTACCTCCATGCCAAATTCAAATCTCTAACTTATTGTATAGTCCTATAAAATAGAAAAACATAGTCATTTTAGCCCTATTCCATATGGTTCTGTACAATATTGTACCAAACAATTTTATGGGGTGATGATCAAGGGATATTTGATGATGTTATGGGTGGTTTGGAGGTTTTTTTTATCCATACGAAATAATGAGAATGGATTTATCTCTCACTTGGTCTTTATAGCCCTCCTAGGTAGCCTGAAAGTACTTCAACTTCTTAAAGATGATTCATAAAAATTAGGGCATGAAACCTCCTCCAAATTCCACAAAATGTAAGTGTACTAGGTTAGTTAACTTACCAATGAATATTAAGGTCCCATTCATTATCTGTGATCCATACAAAGAAAAATAATATGACCTCTCAAGTTAAAATTGAGCATTTTGGGAGGTCTGAGAGAAAAATAAATGAGTTGGTGAGAGCTTTACTAAGTTTGTCCTAAGTTATAATGACCTTAATTAGGTATATAAAATCCTCCTTGACACATTACAATTTTCATATTACCACACCCATTCACCAAACTCCTTTCATCCTTATTGATCTAGGCCTAGGGTTTGCAAATCAAACTCATTAAGAGAGACTAACTCACTCTTTTCACCTTTTACATTCACTGTTCAAGGTTTGGAACATCATGAAGCGTTTGGTAATGTTACTAAACATATCTTGAGGTTCCCAAATTCCATTCACCCCAAATTAGCTTTAACTGATCTTCATCTCTCCAACTAACTGTCTATGCAATTTTTTGTTTGTGCGTAAGACTGTACAAAGCTAAATAAGGTCTATAACTATGTTTCTCCATTTTCTCTCTTTTTCATAGGTTTGATAACATATGGAATTTTTGAATAGGTCCTCAAAAATATTCTCATATATTTAACGGTCTTTAACTTCACCTCACTAATCTCCATTTGACCATCATCTCCATTTGTCTACCTTACATGTATATATATGTCATTTTGGACTGTGTAGGGGTATAAATAGAGTTGACTATAATATCTCATTATTTTTGTATATGAGGATATAATTTAATGATTAAACAAGTTCCTCACTATTTTATCATGGTATCAAATCACCTCCAACTCACCATTTCATTTTCAAGGCTTCCTAAATAGACTTGTGCATGATCTTAGGACTAATAGGACTAAAGAACAAGGTTTGCCAATAATCCATACACTTTTTTCTAAGCCAAAGGCTCCTGTAGAATGAATTCATCTCTCTCCATTGTATTTATTTCTCTCTAATATCCCCTAAAATATTTTAGTCCTTTCAAATATATAACCTTTTTGAGAAGGTATTCAGAATGTGTTGATAAGGTTATAACCCCTATTTTGGTCTCCTTTGGTCTTTATGAGTTTAGGTCTACTTAATTTAGTGTCTTAAGAACATAAAACTCTTTACTATCATTTCACACCATTGTCTCCAAGATTTAAGAGACTTTGAGTCACATATGCATATCCATAGGTGACTGTTAGGATATGACTGCATTTGAGGCTTCCATATCCTTTTATGTCTCCAAGACCAATCTTCAATATTTTTCAAGGGATTTGTTTCATTTTTAGTTATTTTATTTGATTATCTCAAACACTCACACAAACCATAACTCAATATTTTAAAAATAACCTAGCCACCTAAACAGACCTACAAGTGGTCCATTGGCTATGTGCATCCATGTGAGATGGTTTGCAGTCTAGGTGATCTAGTAGCCTTGGTTAATATTGAAACCATATTTCAATTCTTGAATTTAATTGAGATAATTGAATACCACATTTATAAACCTTGAAACCTATGTGTTCTCTTTAATCCACTATTCAAGGTAGCATTTCTCATAGGCTGGTTGTAGATGTTGGTTTGAGAGAGTTGAATGTGTATGAAATGATCTTGAGTGTTTTTAATTATACTCCATGGCTCTACCTAAAAGTATTTTTTTACCTTGAAAAAATTTAGAAAATCATAAAACCCTTGATCTATCAAACATCACTGTCAAAACACACATTTTTCATATCAACTATAGGTGTCAACAACAAAAGCTAACTATGTTTGAGGGATTTAGGCCTATCTCAAATTCACCATGGTGTCCTAGAGTGACAAAACATTTTAAAAGGTATTTTTTCATTTCATTACCAAAATTATGTATAATATTAAAGACAGCTTTGAACTTTCACATCTATCTTCTCCACAGACAATCCTATATGTGTGTTATTAGATCTGTTAGCTTGGTTTATCAAATTTAATCAACCTCAAATGCTTAGAAAAATCCATTTGATTCATGATAATTATCAACTTGAATCCATCATAATATACATAATTCTCGTGAAACCTTAAAAATACATTAATAACATGTAATTTCTCAAAGTTACTGACCTATGGGTCTATAATAGGTGAGTACTTCAAGCTTTATGTTTGAAGGCTTTGAAAGTGAAACTACATGAATGTAGGTTCAAAGGTTATTTTAAAAATTAAAATAACACATATAACAAGAAAAAATAACTAAAACTTCCATGGAAATGCATATTCCAACTATTTCAATCACCTTACGATGCAAACACAGAAATTAATCTCAAGGAATGAATGAAATAAATGACAAAATTGAGACTTGTCTAGACTATGTAGTTCATAAAAGGATATGAATGGATTTTTAGGATGATATAATACCATTAAAATTCACTCATATACACCAAATCACTTGGATAACTCTAAAAATATATGAAAACTATTAGATAATTGTAGATAATGTAAAAAAGAGAAATCATTTTCCAAATGACCATTCGCACATATCACCATTAATAATTAATGTGTGTGAGGAATATAAATACTTATTAAAACTGGCTCCAATTTTTTTCAAGTAAACATGAATTCAATATTTATTTTGCGATTGATCTAAACTCATCCTGTGGGGTTTTGAGCTCTCAAAGAGTAGTCTAGGATCTTATCAATTGTTCATAAAGATAATATCACCAATAAAAATACAAATTATTGAATTTATAATCCCATATGGATCCAAATTTTTTCCAAAAGTATTATCCTAAAACTCTACCTCTATGGCTTGTACCATCTGCTTGAATTCTGCCTTCACTAGCTTGTGAATGGAGTGATGGAGGAGAGGAAAAAATTATGAATTTTTGGATCTTGAAACTTATTAAAATGATTTATAATAACATATATAAGTTCAAAGTATGTTTTTTATATATTTTAACTTATAAATGACTTTAAGAGTCTATACAACTTCCTCTAACTCCTTAAAATAAAATTGAAGATCATGAATCTTCCTTTTCTCTGACATGTTAATGGGTTTAATATATATTTAAATAATACAATATATTTATAATGTATATTTTATGTATTTTTAATTTAATTAACTTTTAAAAACATAAATATTATCCAAAATCACTTTTTCCACTCATTTTCAACACCTTAGAGTTAGCAAATGATCCTCAAACTTTCTAAAACTTCATAAAATTTTGTGAAAAGTTGTTTAACACATGAAATTAAATTAATAAAACCTTAATCACCTTTTAAAAAACTTTACCATGAATTATTTCCTCATGACATGCCTAAATCACTATACGCCAAAACATGACTTTACCTTAACTTCTCCAAACCAACCTTAAACCATGATAACAAGGTTAAATGAAGACTCTAGGGACCATATAGGGTATTACATGACCAAATTAAAATACCATTAAAAGTTTTAATATATATTAGTGTGACCAATTTGACATGGGGTCAAATTTGGTCAACATTCTTAGCAATTCATAAGGGTAGCATGCCTACAATGCTAATAGGACTAGTAGCCTTACATGTACATTGGGAAATGGGGTCTCTTTCAATCAATTTTATAATATAAGAGACTTAAAAATGACACAACAAAACTATTGACCTTAACAACACACAAAAACACAAGACATAAAGCAAAGAAAGACACACTCATGTGATACCAAGCATTTGGATACACAACAACAACATAAGCAAACTAGACTATATAAAAACTAACTTAAAACAAAATTTATACTCCTAGATCAAATGGGAAGCTTATATAATGTTTCACTCCATGATATGGAGGAAATGATTCAATTTTCCTTTTGAAGCTTTGTTTTGATATCTTCAACTCCTTCATGCTTGCCAATCTTCTTGGCATGATCTCAAATGCAATAATGATAGCTGCAAACATGTCACCTATGAAGATGAACTTTTATTTTACTTCACCAACCTTCTCATTATTTTTTTTAATGTTTGTGCTTGTCTTAATCATGATAACTTCTTGACTTTTAGGGGTGACTTCTATCTTGGTACTTTAAATATTTTCACGTTGTCCTTTAAGAAAGAAAGTATCTTCAGGAACATCTTCAGAATTCTTACCAGCTACTATCTCATCAATGTATTCAAGGAAATTTACATAATCCATCTAATATTCATCATTTTCCTCCCTGAATAAATATTTTTTTATCTCTTTATGCATATGACCTTAAACTTTGCAAGTTCTTTCAATCACATGGAGGAGTTCACTTTGCTACTACCAATCACCTTTGCTTTCTTTCTCTTAAAGAAACAAAAATTATTCAAAATTATCTTATTCATCATTTATCACTTGGTCAGATTCAACTTGTTGTCTTAAAGAGTCTTAAACTTCAAGGATGGCTACAACTTGCACAATTTTGGGTGGCATGGGATCTTATTTTTTGAAACATGCCCTCAAAATGCAAAACATCTTCAAGAGAGTCTTCAATTTGACCAACAGGAGGTGTAGTATTTTTTAACACATTAAAACTAATCACACATGGAATTATATTTATGCCATAAGTTATCTTTATCTATGGGGTCAACATCAACTTCATCTTCTATTGCTTTTTTAGATTCAACGTCTTGATGTTACTCATGAATCTCAACCAACTCAACTAATGTGATGTCTCTTTCAAGAACATTCTCTTTCATGTCTTGATCAATATTTTCATTAGTGGATACAACATGATATTGACCATATTTTTATTCACTTGAGAAGATATATATGTGTTTCTCTTAACTAAGGGGATTCCATATAGTGAATTATTCATCATATACACTTTAGTCATCTTTTTGATCAGCTATAAACATTACTTTCTCTTCTTCACTTATCTCCCATCTGATGGGTTCTATTTCAAAAAGGGATGATGTGGGAGGGTGATATGTAAGCTCATGCATTGGACAGGGATTATGAGGTATGGTGGATGGCTTATGTATGGGCTTGGTAATGAAGGCTTCTTGAGTGAACTCTTGGGGAGATGGAAAGTTAGGTTGGGAAATGGGAGAGACATCTTCTTTCTCAACCAGGTTTTAATTTTATTCATACCCTTTTTGAGGTTCCTCGATAGATACAAATTGATCCTAAGCCTTTTGAATTTCCCAACTCTCTAATATTTATACCCACCATTGGATATATAATCTCATTTCATGTAAATCATCATTGACGACATAGTTGGCTTCCTCTTCAACTAACCTCCACTTATTCATAAAGAATTGAATAAAATTTCTCTATGAGTTGAATAGGGATCACATCAAGTTCCTTATCCCACTTTCTCATCACTTTTTCTAATTTTATCACATTTAACATGAGTGCCAATAAGGATTTGGCTTGATGTGGAATTGAAGTAGGAGGAGGGTAATAGTGGGGATTTTAGAGAGCTTTCAACTTGTTGTGTTAGTTACCTAAGTTGAGATTAAAAGTATTTTGATATTTATTCCCAATATTTTTTATTCCTAATCAATGATATCATCTAATTCCTCATGACAATACTTATAGGAATCATGTTAAGGTTGATAAGGATCACATTGAGGCTGATAGGGAGACACTTATTGGTACTCTTCTTGATAGGCTTTCCTCATAGGATTATTCATAGGGCTGATCAACAACATCGTGGTCATATCAAGGGGAACTATCATTACCATAATACTTCCATGAATGCATATCACTGATAAAAATATTGATAGGGATATTGAGAGACATAATATGGGTCCATGACAAGGTTGGTAGGGGGTGTATAGTAGAAACTCTCATCATATCTAGCCATACCATTCA
>JARHVA010011136.1:0-2500 GCA_037957365.1 Torreya grandis
ATGCTCAATCCATTTAGTATTTTTATAGTCTTATCCATTTGAGATAATTGGGATGATAGTTTTAGGTTGCTCATAATTCTCATAGAGTTGTTGAGTTGCATGGCACTAAATTATTTTTATGTAGTAGGGACTATTGATGTCTTTGTGTGAACGTTGAAAGGTAACTTCAAAAAAAAAATTTGGGGGTTGTTTCATCTAGTATCAGAGTTTGTACTTAAGGTTTTAGGATGAGTTTTTGGTAAGTTGAGCTGATTTTTAGCTTATTCTTAAAGGAACATGTGGCTTCATAACTCCAAAGGGATGAATATAAATAAGCATGTGGGGATGTTTATTTCCTATTTTGCATTTATGATGTTGTTTTGATCATAAATGTGTTTACATCAGTGATGGTTATTTTACCATGGATAGGTTGATTTCCATGAGGTTTCCATGTTGACCATGTATATGCTATATCTATGGGCATGTTTATTTAATTTTGGTTGAGTTATGTATCTATGAGGATGTTTAGTTAAAATCCTATCTAGGTTTTCTACTCATGGGATGTCTAATGTAATATATATATATATATATATATATATATATATATATATATATATATATATATATATATATATATATATATATATATATATATATATGTATATGTATATGTATATATATATGTATATATATATATATATATATATATATATATATCTATTTATATATATATATATATATGTATATATATATATATATATATGTATATATATATCTATATGTATATATGTATATATATATGTATATGTATATATATATGTATATATATATATACATATATATATATGTATATATATATATGTATATATATATATATATATATACATGTATATATATATATATATGTATATATATATATATATACATGTATATATATATACATGTATATATATATACATGTATATATATATATGTATATATATATATATATATATATATATATATATATATATATATATATATATATACACACATATATATATATATATACATGTATATATATATACATGTATATATATATACATGTATATATATATATATATATATATATATATATATATACATGTATATATATATACATGTATATATATATATATATATATATATATATATATATATATATATATATATATATATATATATCCATGTAGATGTTTATTATGAGTTTAATTGAACTTGTTGATTGTAGAGGACTATAAAATTCACCCCGTGCCTTGGCTAAGTTTACCCTTTACCAAAAGTGATGTTGCAACAAAGTAATTATTCATATTGAACCTTTGACTTGTTAGATTAAGCCAAATAGAAGAATAGTATGTAATCTTCTTTTTAGAATAATGAGATAATCCCTTAGTGGTCACTGATAGCTTGCATGGGAAAGCTATCCAATGATGCCAAGGTATAACATTTTGGGAGGTCTAAGGGTATGGTTTGAGCCTAGAGGTTCTAGAAAGTGAGTGTGACTTACTTTATTAGCAAGGTTAGAGAGTTTTGGAGACTCTTATTGATCTCAATTACAAGGATCTATATATCCATGGTGTATGAAAATTGTTGGTAAATGTTTTATAACACATGGAGATATATTTTAGGCTTTGTTGGAAGATAACCTTCATAAAAAGAAGTTGATTGAGATTCAAATACCTAGGACTGATTATGTGTATTTTGTGATGGTTATTTGGTGTCACTTGGATGATATCTAGACACCGGCTAACTCGATGGGAGTCAAGGACCCTTGTGCTTCACTATCATGTGTATACTTTATTGTGATGTGAAAGTATCTTGGCATAATTATTAAATACCTGAGTCATTTAGGCATGACATGTTTTCATGTGGTTCTTACTTGTATGTAAAATTTTTGTGTTGTAAAATTATTACCTTTAATTGATATTTCTAAATCATGTAAATTTGTGTCTTTATTATACTTGTGCATATGATTGACCTTGTGGATTTCCACATACTTGTTTTGATACTAACCTTGTTGTGTGAACTTATACATTTCATCGATTATGTCAAATCATGTAAATTGGTATATTTTACAACTTATGTGTATGTAATAACCTTGTGAGTTTTCAATTCTTTTCTTGATATCAACATTTTTGTATGATAGTTTTGCATACATGGTGTTATGTTGTTAAGGGTTGAACATGTGAATGATGGTAAATTACTTGTGTAAAGTGATCTCCCCCTTTTTGAAATCAATCATGTGAACTTTATGTTGATTTATGTTTTAAAATTTTTGAATGGATATTTTATATACATATCTTGGAATAAATGTGAATCATGCTATTAAAATATTTTGTATGTGGTAATATGGTTGTGCACCACTCTTCTGATGTGTTTTTTTTACATGAACCCAATTTGTATTTGACTGAATTTTCCAAGGTATGATTTTGTATTTTGTTTTGTAATTCTAAATTCACTACTCTATCATTGAGTATTGGTGCATGTATGAGGTAGAGGGTAG
>JARHVA010011136.1:10000-17500 GCA_037957365.1 Torreya grandis
TTGTGCCTTCTACTTCTTATGCCATTTCTTAAAATTGGTTATAATACCATTTAAGTGGCTTACTTTTATTGCTTAAGCAATGAAGTAAGCCAGATTAATGATTGTCATATGTGACCCCACATTATGAATTATGGATTATACCATTAATATTGTCATCTTGGTTTAGACATATGTCATGTTTCCCAAAGGGGCTAATAATTCAAAAAATTATAATTAAACTTTTGATTAATAGATGTTGGATATTTGTCATTAATGCTTATATGAGAATGGATAGTCATTGGTTATATTAGATATGTGTGTGCTTAAAGATGAAATCTTATCCTCATCATGTAACTCTTGGTATAAATTATATGTGTTCATTAAAGTAATAAATGATCCCAAAATTGGGATAAGGAAATCATAAGTGGCAGAAACCTTAATGATTATGTTTGGTTATATGTCTAAATAGCCACCTTGGCAATGACTTTCTAAATCATAATATTTATTAACAAAAACATAAGATAATTCAAAATTATATTTAAGTAATAAACTTTTTCATGGTCATATGAATGCTTTTTGGATAGCATAACTGCTAATGTTTATACAATAATAGGATATGATAACTAAAGGTTAAGTGAGCCACATCTAGGTGTAGACCCTAAGATTTGCTTATGTGATGGTATTCTTGTATCATGAGGATTAATTTATTTCCAAATTCTAATTGAATACTTGTTTATTAACATGATAACATGGGTGATGTCATTAAATCAAAGTTAATTATAATGTAATTCATCTAATTTCACCTGAAAATTTATTTCTTCATAGAGTTACATCTTGTGTGTGTGTGTGTGTGTGTGTCCTTCACTAGTTAAGGTAACAAAGGTGTAATGTTTATGAAATATCTTGGATCCTTTATCTTATCCCATGTTGGATTTAGTAGTGGACTTGAGGTTTCCAATCACTAATATCATGATGTAAAAGACTTGTTTGAGTGGGTTAGCCAGATGGACCCTCATGTTCAGTCATTTGGACCCCGTGCTTATGTATTACACTTTTAACATATATTAATTGTTTATAAATCATTTGGTTAACTAGACATTCTTGGACATGCTCAATCTCATTTGGGTTGTTTATAGTCTTATCTATTTGAGACAATTAGGATACTGGTTATAGGTTGCTCATACTTCCCATAGATTTATTGAGTTACATGGCACTGCATTAATTTTATGCATTAGTGCCTATTGATGTCCCATTGTGTATGCTAAAAGGTAACTTAAAAAAAATTGGGGTTGTTTCACTTTTGTACATAAAACATTAAGCAATAATAAACTTATAATTATGGTTGAGGTTAGGTGGTATATTCATTAATATGGCATGGAAGTGATTTATTTCAAGAGGTGACATTTTCTTTCATAGTGATGTTGAGTAATGAGGAAGAGGTTGGGAGGGGAAAAGCCATACAAAACATCTAAGTGAAAAAAAATTCAAGGTGATTTGTGCAGTGATGGTCAAGGATAATGATAGTGTGACATAAATAATGTTTCATATATTTAACAACAATAATAAAGCTATACCAAAAAGTGTGTAGGCATACAAAACTTGGATCCCTAGAAGAAAAGGGTAACATGTTAAATATCATGCAAGTATTAAAATATTTTAGTATATGCTAGGAAGTGAGGGTGGGTGGCAATCACATGATGTTTTAAAAGATACCATATGCTATGGGTCCGATAATTGTACACTAAACCTGGATTAAAGGTAATGATTGTATTTACATGTTGGTAGGCTACGTGACAAGTAGGTGACACAAAATTCCTTGTCATAGCCTTAAAATTTGTGAGAAATATTAGGGCTGTTAATTTTTTATTGGTGTCATAAATCCATTCATTTAATCAATTCATTAGTTCATGTCATTAAAACCAGTTTGGTGTCCAATGGCTTTTTAAATTAAAGCATATATTTGGTTACTAACAATTATGTTTCTTTTTGGGAGGGTTTTGATTAATCAACTAACTCTAAGGCTCTAATATAATTAGCTAGAATTGAATCTATCTAAATGCTTAAATAAACACACTTTCAAAATCAAAATCAGAAAAATCAAATTATATTCCTGATTTAAGGAAAATTATAATAATCAAACACACTTTATGATTAAAATAAAGCATACTTTAATATAATTAAATAAGTTAATTTAATTAAAATAGGATATTAGAATTAATTTACTTGAAAATGCATATTATTTTAAAAAAGAAAATGATAACAATGTTGCAAACAATAAAATAAATGCATAGACAATTCAATAGATACAAACAGGATTTAACAATACTCAATTACTAATGTAAAATCTCTTAAGAAAATTAGATAACAAATGAAATAAATACACATAGATACCAATATAGATCATAATTCCTTATGTGAGCGGGTCATTTATCTCCTTCAAAACATGATTTAGATCAAACTAGTTCTTTAAGAACATTCAAACTTGCATTGATTTCTGGAAAGGGTTACAATCTTGCAAAATAGATCTAAAACATACTTGATTTCATAGAATTTTCAAATCTCTCTTGATATCCGACTATGTAGAACAATAGAAGTCATGGTATTAATTCCCAACATTCCTCAACTTCTATCCCAAAATGCATTAACAACTAAAAAATTAACTAGATCATAGCTGTCATCCAACTTATTTTCAAAATGGGAGAGGTGTTACAACCATTTCCATGTTTCTAGGTGAAACACTGGGAAATGAGGTGTAACAACATGGTTAAATGTAATTTAGCTACATCAAATTGTTATTATAATGTGTTATTCTCTTGGTAACCCAGAATATTGCAATGTCTATACTAATTTTTTTTACAAACATTACTATAACTAGAATGTTATAATTGGTAAGTATTCAAGAATGACCCATGGACCATTGCATCATTATTAAATATTTTGTTGACATACTTTTCATATGCCTAGAATAAATATAGAGTTATTTTGATGTATCCTAGAGTTAGACTGAAGTATTTTAGAGGTCATTGGTACATTCTAGAATCATCCTATAGTATTATGGAGTTGACTATTGTACTCTAAATCTCAATTGACAACTTAAGAGCTCAACTATTGGACTCCACATATAAGATGATAGATTCTAGAGCTTCACTAAACTACTCCATCATATGTTAAGATTGATCTTAGGGGTTGAATCTACTTTTTAAGACTTAAAACTTTAAAATATAGTGTATTTACATCACCTATATATGTAAAACTCAAAACTAACCATAGAAATAAAAAACATGTAGTATTGACTCACACATACAAATTGAGACATAAGCACCCATTTCCTACTTTAGACTAGAATTAAGTCATAAAATGCATGAAATACTCATTCAAAGAAGCTAGATTAAAAGGTGGTGATGATTTAATACATGGACATAATGAGGTATAAAATGGAGTCATCATTTCCCCCACTCTTTACCTTTTGCAAGTCCTCTTAAAAAATTACATCCTTATTTCCTCATAATTAAATACTATTTGATCCAACTTATGATAAAACCATAAATATCATAGTGAGTGTTAAAATTATCCTCATATATAGGTATAAAACCCATATCTATAAGAATATATTCCATCTATCTCTTAAACTACTATGTGGACTAGGGTTATTCATTTTTCCATGGTGGCATAGGACTAAGAAGGAGCAGTGGCCTAGACCTCATACCAATTAAAGATCTATTTCCCCCTTAATTTATGACCTATGGAATGATTTTTATAGTATATTTGGACCTTTATAGACACCATTAGATATTTTTGGGAGAGATTACTTCTCTTCTCTTCAAAAGGATGGTCAACATTTCCCATATTTTTATACTTACTACTACTGCTTCTTCAAATTTGTTCTAGGTAAATATTTCAAAATTCTCAATATTTTGTTATAGGGTCTAAAAATAATGATCTCACATGTACCAAAAGTACTTAACTTTGAATGATTTTTGAATTCTATATGCATTATCACATTGAGGCCTCATGCATATTTCCTTTGTCTTGCTTTATCAAAATACTCATCAGTCCTCTACTCCCATGCAAGCTGATTTCTAAAAGTAGAAAGGAGATATTTGAGTTGAATCTCTCCCATGAGAATATTGATGAAAAATTCATACCTATGCCTTGGAATGAAATCACAAAAATATAATTCACATAACAAATCCTTATGGTCTAGAGTACTATTTACAAATAAATCCATAAATTATTTTTCATTAAATATTTCATAGTTTCGATGACAAGAAATTTTCATCTATTGCCACCCAAAAATTATTCTTGAAGAAAAAAGTTATAAGCATAGTATGGCTTCATACAGGGTAAATTTTTTTCAGCCATCTCATAAGCTATTTGAAGGGTTGACTTAGCTTGTTGATTTTGTTTCTTTGCCTCCTCAGATTATTCTTGTAGTTTATTATTGTCTTCCTTAAGTCTCATATTCTTTTACCTTGATATATTTAAACTCTGTATAGGTCTTATCCCAGATGTACATGACACCTTGATAATAAAACAAGGTTTGGACCTCTCTATTTATTTATTTATTTATTTATTGGGATGTGTTTGAGCATTTTGGTCTAGTATTATTTTTAGTTCAGTTACATTTTATTGAAGTGACCCTATCTTTTTGTCTTTTTCCATAGATTAAATTGTGAAAATTTCAAATTATTTCTGCAAAGGTTAAATATTATTATCCATAAATTTTAAGTGTAGTATAAGGAAGTTAATTTCCTTTGTCTTTGATTGCACTATAGCTTCATCTTTGGAAAGGACTTGTTGTAGATTTGTTTCTTCATCTAAACTAGAGGAATGGACTTCTATTTATTCTTATTACATCGGATATTTTACTTTGTGAAGAGGTGGATTAGATGATGATGATGGATGAAAGGAAGGTGAAGGAGATAAAGGTGGAGGAAAATATACTATAACATCTTCCAACTTATTCCATATCAACCAATTCATCAATTTTGAATCTAGGTTCCTTTTTAACATCTTCATGCCTAATTTATCTTGCTTCAATCCATAAAATTATATGTTATTTTCCCACACATAAAATTTATATAGAGTAATTTTGATTAAGAGTCCCAAGTGTCTCTACTAAATCTCTATATATATCCTCATATTCTTGAAAAATCAATTTTATTCTTTTTCTTTTTGATGGAGCAACAAGGTTGGGCTCATTTTGTAGAGGACCTCATTTTATTTGAGAATATCTCTATAAAATTTTGGGTAAAGGCATCTCTAGACTATATATTTCCTCCTCCAAAATTATTATAGGTTTTTGATCAATATATCACCTTGGAGTAATTGTATAACTTGCATTTTAAACCATAGGTATTTGCTTCCTTTTTTGTATTGTCTTCTTGGCTCTCAAGAATGACCTTAAAGCTTCCCTTGGAGACTTTTGTTATCAATCTCTCTTTTGGTCTTAGCTTTGGAGATTGTTATGCAATAGAATTTATTTCTTTTGAACTAGACCTTGGTGTTTTAGTTGCATATAAATATCTTCTCTTTTTTTGGGCCATTGATTCATTATATTTTTCAAGAATGTTACCCAAGCAAATTTTCCTTTTAGTTTTTTGATGAAGTCATGTTTTTTGATAATTTGAATGGGCCCATGGTGTCTTATGGAGGTTGTTCCTATCTTATATCTCAATGCCATAACTTGTACAACTCCTACAAAAAACATAACCAAATTTATCATAAGTGAAGGTTTATGAAAACCCTGATTTAAGTGTATGAGGATCATCATGGAATCATAGCCAAGTGAGCCATATTTCCCATCATAGGTTAGATACTTGATTACTTGAAAAGTAGTCATCTTACATCTTCCATGGTTCATGTAGCCTTTCCTATTTTATCCCTTGAAAAGCCTTTTGAAGATTTATAATCAATTATGGAGCAAGTTCACCTTCTTCATTAAAGAGCTTAATAAGGTCATCAAAGGTTGACCTACTTGCAACTTTTTCACCTTCATCAAGGATGCATGATAATTCACTAATTACTTGGTTGGTAACTAAAATCCTTACACCTTTTACTGTGATGTAATTATACTGGAAATTATAAATGAATTATTTCCCAATCATACCCCTAAAATGTATTGAGAAATTCAATCCAACATATTACTTTAAAAACTACAGCAACTACCTTGTCCTCTAACAATAATTTTGGAGATTCTTGCTCAGATTGATTTTTATGACCCATTATTATAAGTTGTAAAGCTTAATTTAATACATGAGTACAGTAGCAAGAGGATTTTTTTAATAGAAAAAGAAATTAAAATTTCTATTGAAGATGGTTTGAGTTTGGATAGACCTTGAAAGAATTTTGCACATGAAATCATCTAGCTTATTCTTGATTATTCTAATTTATTGGTTATAATCAAAGCTCAACCATTTAATGGGATGTGATTTTTATCAAGTGTAATAATCAATGTTGTATATGGCATGACATAATCAGTGACCTATGATGTATCTCCATCCTATTACACACATGGATTATGTTATTTGTCCCCAATTTTGATTCCCAACACTTTTGATCTTGATTATTTATAATGATGACCTCCAAAGACAAATTTTATGCTCATTATTACTAATAATGTATTAAATATGACATCATGTCTCTTTTTGAAAGAGCATCTTTTCCTTGGCATAAGATCATTTCATGGAAAGGAGGCTACCCTTTTTAGAATTATCTAATTTTATGTACCTTGTTCACTCCTCATATTTGGGTAAACATCTTTCTAGTATTAATAAGCATGAAATTTCACAAACTTAAATCTAATATTATGTAGAAAAATAAAGTAAAAATAATCTCAACCTATTGTGATATTTACTCTATTCCTTAAACTGTCACTTGTCCTCCCATGATTAGATAATATAAATTAATAAGAAATAAATACATCAACATTAAAAAACCAATTTTATTACTTTGTTCCTTTTGAGAAGTTGGAATCACTACTTTTCAAATTCTCTTTTTCACTTGTGTGTGTGTGTGTGTGTGTGTGGGTGGGTGTGCACGCACGCATGCACATGTGTGTGTGTGTGTGTGTGTGTGTGTGTGTGTGTGTGTGTGTGTGTGTGTGTGTGTGTGTGTGTGTGTGTGTGTGTGTGTGTGTGTGTGTGTGTGTGTTTATTTTTTTATTCTTTAAAATTTCTTGGGAGAAGGACTGCCATTTATGGCTTTCAACCTTCCCACCATTTCCTTTAATCCTCATCATTTGTATCTGAGGGAAGAACCATGTTCTTCCCCAATACCAAATTCATCTTGGGATTAAATTTATTGAATGAAATCCTCCTTTCTTGGAGGCTTTTGGTAATGTATCAGCTTATGTCCATTAACTAGAAGAGTTTTTTGATTTTCATCTAAGGGTATATGCTAAACTAACCCATTATAAAAGATATTTTCCATTTGAAAGGGCCCCAGCCATTTGTTTCTCAATTTCCCTTTGAAGTGATGAAACTAAGAATCAAACAATAGCTCCTAGTCTCCTTACTTAAA
>JARHVA010011136.1:22500-35000 GCA_037957365.1 Torreya grandis
TACTTGTCAATCCATTTTTGATTTTATTCTATTTGAGATAGTCATGTCTCTTGATCTGTATTCTATTAAGGATCTAATTGTGGCTAACCAAGGTCTCCCTAATATTAGTGGATATATCAGTTTATTGATCTTAGGTTGAATTATAATGAAATACATAGGATATTCCAAATATGCCATGCCACAGGTATATCTTAAATGGTTCCTTCAGATTTGACACTAGACTAATCTACCATTTGTAGAATTATAGAAGTATGTTATACTTGCATAAGAGATAAGGCTTGTAAGGTGTTTATTGTCATCACATTGATGGTATATCCTAAGTCCACTAACACATTATATATTTCATTCTTCCATATGGTTACAATGATAACATGGATTTGAGGATCTCCATATCATTTTGGTAGAAGTTATCCTACCAATAGATCAATAAAATCACCATCCACCTTTATAGTCTTAGGATATTGTATTTTCCTACCTAGAGTTTTTATACATAGACCTTAGATATCTCTATTATGTTTTGGGATATCTAATGGATTATAAAAATGGAATTTATATGTTTAATTTTCTCAATTTTTATACCATATCAGATTCACTACTATTCCTAGCTTCTTTAAGTCTTTATCAAAAAGGGATAGCTGGAGGAATTATGCTAGTTTATTTAGCTTTCTCTCTTACCTCTTTAGAGTTTTTTTATTGATTGTTCAATAAGTTTTACTTTTTCATTAGTAATTTCTATAATGGTTATTTGAGGATTCTGTAATGTTTTACTTGACTAAAGTTACACATTTTGACAATCAATAGCACTAACCCCCATGGTTCCTTCTTGTTCAATCTCATAAATAGGGGATGTTTGTCTATTTTTTGGATTTGATACAAGATGTGTAGGTACTTGAGGTTGAGGCACTTTTTATAATTGTGGTGGCTGAGTTGTAGATGGATGCATCACAAACTTATTATTGTGTAAAATTAATTTGCAAATTAAAGCTATGTTGTGGACCCTATTGCTAGTTTGCCCATGGTTGAGGATTAGGCGGGGGTATATAAGGATGCTAGTGAGGCTAAGGCATCCATGGTTATGTTTACCACTCTTGGATGCCCCATGGTGTAGGTCCCCATGCCTAAGGAGGTGTCTATCCGGCCCATAACATCATCTATGGGTTAGAAAAATCTCTATGATAAAAATGTTTCTAATTTTAATTATGGGGAAACTGATTTCCTCGTCTTTATATGTAGTAGAGGTATTTTATTAATTGGGTTGTTTATTTCAATTAATTTTTAAGGACAAGTAGGAGGGAAAAGTTCCTCATATTAAAATCATTTGCATCACATACCAGTCCTATCTAGAGGTAAATCTTAGAGGGAATGCTTCAACCTACACTTAAGGTAATACATAGATAGTGGCTAAGTGGTAAAATTAGCCTTGGATTGCAGGCCATCTAGAATAGTGTTCAATTTCACTAAAATTTCTTTCTTCAAGTTGGAAAATTGTTCCTTGAGTTATCCTACATCAATACCATAATTTCCTATTTTCAACATGCTAACACTCCCTCTTGTTCTTGAGTAAATTCTACATAATTTGGCTATATTATTGAGATCAAGTTTGTTGATGTCTCCTCTCCCCATAAGGTTTAGGGATTCCCTAGAATCATAATAGAGACCTTTTAATAAAAATATTTTACATAATTCCTTACTCAATTTATATCCACATTTCCTATGAATGATTTGAAAATGGTCAAGGTAGTCTTGTAAGTTTTCATCCACATTTTGATTTAACCTAATTTTTTCCTTTTTTCCCTTCATCTCTAATAATATTGATATTTATCTAAGAATTTGGTCTCCATTTCATCTAGTAACCTCATAAACCATATCATATTTGATTACTCGAGTGTATAAGGAAATAATTTTAACATCTAACTATAAATTCTATAGTCATAAGTTTACATAGGACTTTGAATTCAAAAAAGAATTGATTTAAATTTTTAGTAAGTTTCCCAATAAAGGTGGGTAGGATGGATGGAGCATTTTTTTTCATGGTAGTCTTATCATCATCATATAGTACAATGGGATAAGTGAAGGTTATTTCTAGTGGATTAGCCTTATTTAATGCATTTCCATTAGTTTTCAATAAATCCCCTAGATTTTCTCTCATTTATTCCCAAAAAAATTTAAAAAGGGTGTTCCTAAGAAGTGGTGAGTTATCAAAGGAGTATAGGAGGCTACTTTTCTGAGACTTACTGCTTTGGTTTACCACATCATTTAACCTTAATTTTTAGTGAAATGATGCACCTAGTTTTGAAGAGTGATCGCAAGGTTCAATTGGGGATAATTTTGTTTTTTATTCAATAGTTACAAAAGATTATTTTATTTCCTCTTATAATATTTCCACTTTATCTAAGTGTTTTGAGATTTATTTGGAATGAATCTTCCCTATGAGTCTCTAGGTCTGCTCATAGATTTCTATTGAATTCAAGTAAGTTGTTTATTTTTATCTTATGATATATAACTTAATAACACCTAAATTATCCCCAAAAATAATTCCAAAAATTACTGGTCTCATCAATATATTCATTTAATCAACTCATTGGTTTATGTCATTAAAACCAGGGCTGATGTCCAACGACTGTCTATAATAAAGTATATAATTGGTTTCTAAAAATTATGTTTTTGGGGTAGATTTATGATGGATAAACTAACTCTAAGGATATAATATAATCAACTAAAATTTAATCCATCTAAATTCTTAAATAAACACACTTGCATAATTAGAATACTGAAAGTAACATTCTTGTTTTAAGGAAAATGTTGATAATCAGATGCACTTGTTGATTAAAAGAAAACACACTTTAATCTAATTGAAAAATTCAATTTACTTTAAATAGGAATACATAATTGAATTTACTTGAAATGTAAATGATTTCTTTTTAAAAATGATAACAATGTTGTAAATAGTCAAGTAAATACACATACAATTCAATAGATACTTGTAGGCTTTAACAATCCTCAATTACTAACATACCACTCTTAACAAAATTAGATAACAAATGAAACAAATAGACATAAATACAAACACAGATTATGATTCCTTAAGTGAGTGGGCCCTTTCTCTCTTCTCTAACATGACTTAGATCAATTGTGTTATTTAGGAACATTCAATCTTGAATTAATTTCTAGAAAGGGTTAAAAATTCTGTAAAACATATGTAACATGTACTTGCTTGATTAAAATATTTAAATATCTCTTAATGTATAACTCTCTAGAATGGCATGAATTCATGGTATTAATTCTCAACGTTTCTCAACTACTATCCCAATATATATTAATAACTAATAAACTAGTTAGATCATAGCTATGATCTAACTTATTTGCAAAAATGGAAAGTGTTACAACCATTTCCATGTTTCGAAGTGAAATTTTTGAAAGAAAGCATAAAAACATGCTTAACTTTCATTTGGTTACATCATATTTAACATATTACAACATGTTTTATTCTTAGTAATCCAAAATCTTACAATGTTTATAATGTCATCTTTTACAAATATTACTATAAATAATAAGACTTTAAATATAAGGATGTAACTAGTAAGTGTTGGAGAATGACCCAAGGACCATTAAATATCATCATAAATTTGTCTTTGGTTTTATTTGCATATGATTGGAATAAATTTGGAGTTATTATGATGCATCTCAAATCTTGATTAAAGTATTTTGGAGCTCACTAGTACATTTGGGAACTAGCCTATAGTATTTCAAAGTTGACTATTGTACTCTGGAGCTCGAATGATGACTCCAGAGCTCAACTCTGGGACTATAGATCTTGGATGATAGAATTTGGACCTTTTCTACACTACTCCATCGTATGTTGAGCTTGATCTAAGGGGTCAAATCCACTTGTCAAAAAATATGGCATTCAAACATAATGTATTTGCATCCCTTGTATATGCAAAACTAAGAACTAATCATAGAAATAATTAGAACACTATATTAAAATAAGTAGTATTGACTCACACATACAAACTAAGACATAATCATTCATTTCCTAATTTAGACTAAAAGTAAGTCATAAAATGAATGTAATACTCATTCCAAGAAGGTAGATTAATAGGTGGTGTTGAGTTAATATATGTATATAATGAGGCATAAAATGGACTCATCAATTTTAAATAATGAAGCTATCTGTCATGTTTATCTAGTGCCTTATAATATTTGTTAATGTGTCTATGCAATTCAATAATGGAAATGTGGTGATTTTGTAACCAAACAGTACCACCATCACTCCCACAATGGAAACCTTTACTCTATGATGTTATTTTTATTCAATAATGTGATCAAGGATTTTTCTTTGTGATTTGAGCATTAGATATGTTCCAAGTGATCCTTATTCATAGAGGCCTTTTCTCATGGGACTAATACCACCTATCAAGGGACCCATATTTTACACTATCCTAGATTCACAATGAAGGTTAGATTAACATGACCTGCATCACCCATTGTAAAAGGGTCAATAACTTGCATGGTGGCAAAATATTTTATTTTTTATTTTCTATTATTGAGGGTGGACAAGGGTGTCATGAAAACTGCTCTAATTGTAACATAACTCCACTTTTGATATGTGATTCAAATCTTGATGTAATGTCGTTGATGTGGGGACAAGACATTGACGTCCCATAGTCTATCATGTTGCTTCAGTTCATTGATGTTGCCAATATATTGACACCTAGAGATAAAATAGATGTGCATAAAGACCCGAAAGCAACTGATTTACCCAAAATTGCCAAGTATTATTTCATTAAAAATAATAATAATCAAAGTAAAAACAAAAACATATGTCGATGGGTATTGATCATTTGTGCATTTTGACAATTTAAAAGATGTTGAAAAAGTGATATGAATTCATTAAAATGATGCATCGCATTGGGTTCAAATGAAATAACAAGTTAGCCCAATACAATGATATATGTCAAAATATTCACTAGAAATAAATGAAATAAACTATTGACTAAGAAACCAAAATCTACATGGAAAATACACATCAAAAAAGACCAATAAACAAATTTAAAAATTAAAAATTATAGCCCCTTTGATGTTACTTACACCATTGAGACAATTACTAATAATTATATATTTTGTAGAGAGTAAATTAATACATTATATAAAGGGAAATACTACATATATAATTTAAATTTGGTAGGAAATGTGTTTTATATATATATATATATATATATATATATATATATATATATATATATATATATATATATATATATGAAGTGTTTAATTTTATTTATTCTACATAACATCAATGATTGATTAAGATTAAGATTTCTCTTTGTAAATCAATTACAAAATATTCTTATAATTATTCTTAATTTTTTAAACCAAAAAGTTAGCTTCAATTAATCTATGAGTCTTAGTGGAATATATTATATTTGTATCAACATCAATACAAGCCTCAATGAGCCTTAATGAAAATTCACACTTTTTAAACTAAGTTATTTTTTAACATAAACGTGAGCTTCAATCATTCTTTTGTCACTTGCAAAATATTGACAAATTGTTTTCACATTAACATAAAATTCTATGAATTTTTGAAACTTGTGGATTAAATCAGTTGTCTTAAGATAAATATTAGCCTTATCATTAACATGAGCTGCAATTAAACTTCAACTCTGGTCTTAACATCAACAAGAACTTAAGTCATTCTTTACAAATCCAATTATCCATTCAACATAAATTCAATAACAAGAGTATTAAAATAAAAATATATGAAACTACACGGTCAATGTAAATTTATCAAAATAAAATACAAAATTAATTATTCAACGTAAATGCAATAATAAGGTATTAGAAGTACTCTCCACATTTACATGTTTAATGTAAATGAAATAAATTGCTTTTTTTTTTGAAAATTGTATTTTTAATGTACTCTTTTGCAGGAATGGAATCAGTATTGAAACTGAGGATTTGATTAATCAAATCAAAATAAAATATTAGTATCATAAATTTATTAAATATTATATATTTAATATAATGTTGAAAATTCCATTCATAATGTAAATATAATTATAAAAGTGAATGAAAAACATAAAATATTTTAAGGATAAATTAATCTCTTTATACTAAACAATAGAATACATTATTATACTATTATACTTTAACACAAGTATTAATAATAACTTATAATATACATATTCAGTACAAACATAAGTGACAAAAATTCCATAAACAATGCGTATGAATTTAATTATTCAATACAAATGCAATAATAAATTACACGATTTATCAAATATTTAAAATTCTAAAATTTATCCATGAAATTAACTATTCAATATAATTGCAATAATAAAAAAATAGGAAATTATACCTTTAAAACATGAAAGATTCAATGCAAATGCACCGGAAATTACATGTTCAAAGCAAACGAGATATTAAAGTAGTACAAATCATTTTTGTTAAGAACAAAAAGAGCCCAACTCATTATTTCACAATTCGTTTACATTTTCAAGATAGATGTAATAATAAAAGCATCGTGAATTACTTGCAAATTGCATTTCCCCCTTTTTGTGCGAGAGTGGATGGAAAAGTGGTAAGGGTTTTCTTTTAAAATTATATTATTAGGATGTTTTATATTATATTAATAAAAAAGAAAAATTAATATAAATGGAAGGTTATAAAGTAAAGTAATTCGATATATTATGATTCAAATTTTTTTGTGAGAGGAATAATTTGGTTATGAAATTAAAAAAAGTTAGTTAAAGTGTGGCTCAAAAAACTATATATAAATTAAAGACCAATTTTTTAAGTACAAGTTGCTACCTTAGGAGGTGTAGGTGGAGGATTATCTTTTGGAAGCAATGTCCAAGAGGGAAACTCCACCTCAGGAATCTTTAGAGAAGTCCAACCATCAAGGGGGTCATGATGAATAGTGATAAGAGATCCATCAATCCGCTGAGTAGGAATAACAATGCTAGTTGGAGATCACTATGAAAGACCAACTTCATACTTGTCATGAGAACTCCAAACTCCCCTTGGGGGATGGAAAAGAGAGAAGCGGCCCTGCTTTTAGACTGACTTCTACTTCAATGCCTTCTAGGAGGATGAGGTGGTGGACCGTGAAATGGGCGATCAAGCAGTACCACTCATGGTGCAAGGGGTATTCCTCCACTGGTCAAGGAAGTCCTATAGGTGGCAGAGGTCTAGAGCCATCTTTTCCACTTGAGCTTGAATTTGTAGATAGACCAAAGAAATAACAATAACCTTTTCATTAATAGAAAATGAAATTTCACACATCTCATGATTAAATATAGCATTGTTTCTAGCTTTCCAAAAATGAAAGAGAATGATAGCATAGAAGAATTTCTAGAGAAAGGTAGTAAAGTTTGACTAATTAGAATAATTCCCAAAGAGTGCTTGTTTCCAAGAAAAAGGCTCACGGTCGTAAGGTTGAAATAAAAAATGAATCCAATGCTAGGTAGACTAGGCTTTCAAATAAAACTAGAATATATGTTTAAAGTATTTTAGGTGCTTGCAATTTGGACATAAGGGTTGGGGAATGTGGAGGTGGAGTATTCTCTCACTTAAGAGAAGTCATTGATGTATTAAACACCATAAAAAATGATCCAACTTAGGCCCTAGGGTAGGGTACCACACACAATCTAGATGGGAAAGCCAAGTCCTATGATAGAATTAGAGCCCCCATCACCTATTGAGTTTGCCTAAATCTGGGGATAAGGGACTCATCATTTGATTAATTAACTTAGGAGAGTAATTTTTGAAATGAGTATCACAGTTCCACCTCCAGTCCTTCCATTAGGTCCTTAGAGGTTTCAAGCCAAGTTTATTCAACCTAACATCATGTAGCAACTTCTAAATGTAAAGAATTGAATGTAAGTCGGTATTGTTTAACTAAAACTTAATTTCTAATTTAGGCCAGGGGATCTAATCCCTTGACACAACCAAATCACAACTAATGTAAATCTCTTTACTAAATAAATGCAGAACTTTAATACTAGGTAATTCATCTAGAAGAAAAAAAATAGTAAGAATAGGGGATAACTAAAATTTATGATCATTGAAAGACAATCCTATCTAAAAATCATCCCCACCCACCTTAAGTGGGGTCTGGTGATTTCAAAATCCTTCCAAATACTTTTGGCTACAAAAGAAATAGATATCTTGAAAGGAGTCATACTAATGAGAAAGGATTGGAAGCCAATATTTTGCCAACTAGTTTTACAATAGGGAGAGCTTGTGGAGATACAATGCCTTAGCAAAATTTCTCAAGATTTATTGACCTCAATAGCCTAAACATCTCACTTAACACACAAGGCCATACTTTGTTGATAGGTGTCAATGATGTCCATGCCACCTTTATCACAAGAGAGGCAACAAATATCATAGGCCACACAATGAAAAACTTGGGAACGATTAGAATTATCCCAAGGGATGTCTCAAGGGATTTTTTCCAGTGCTTCATAGGAGGCCTTAGAGGGATCTCAATAGGAAAAATAGTAAACATGAGTAGCAAACAATATTTTGGTACAAACTTGAAACTTGACTTCAACAGATAAAGGCTTAGTAATCTAGTACTCAATATTCTTTTCAATCTTGTTGAGGACATCATGCCAAAGCTTGGCTAAAAATAGTCAAAAGCAAAGGGGATGCCTAAGAATTTGAATTGTTCACCTTGATAAATCCATTTCTAATTATAGTTTTGAAGCCACTAAGACATAAGCATCATGCTTTATCAAAAACACTATGTTTTCTTTCATTAGATGCTAGAACAGGAAGCTAGACATAATGTGTCAAGGCATTGGGTGCTTCATTAAAAGTGGCCTCTTGTTCTTCTATCATGATGAAAGTGTCATTTGGAAAGTGCCCATTGATGAGCTGGGAGGTGCGATTAGGTATAATAATGCCCCAAACAAGCCCTTGAGAAGCTCTAGAAGCCAAGAGATAACCCAAGGCTTCAATAGACAACACATAAAGCACCAAATAATGGTGATAACCTTGGTGAATATAGCATTTAATCTCAATCCCCTCAATTGTATCATAAGACTTTTTAAAATCTAACTTAAGAAAAAAAATTCTCTAGAGAGAGGAACAGGCCCAAGCTATGCCCACCTAGACCATAATAAGATTATCCAAAATATAACACCCTCTAATAGAATCTATTTGTTTTGGTCTAAAAATATTAGGTAAAATGAGTCGAACACCATTATCTAGGGCCCTAGAAATAATATTGTAAGAAATATTGAGCAAGGTGATAGGCCTCTAGTCGATAAGCAACTCATGATCTCTAGCTTTAGGAATGAGTTTGATATTACCTTGGTTGATCATGGTTTCAAGATATTAATTCCTCAACATTTATTTGTAGACTTACAACAAATATGGGATGATAAACTTGCAGTTGGATTTTTAGATTTCACAAGGAAAGTCAATAAGGCTGGGGATTTATCATTGCTCATTCAATGTAGAGCCTCTATGAGATTTTTTAAGGTGAGAAGGGCACCACATAGCTTTTGATCAACATGAGTGAGCTTGTGAGGCACCATATCGAGGCACTTATAAGTAATTTGGGTTTGTTTGACTCTATAAGGTTGATATTGAAACACCATCTTGTAGTGATCAAGGAAAGTGGAAGAGATGTCTGATTGAGAGGTAAGTCAGGATTGCACCACTTGAATGGCTTTGCTTTTCTCACAAGCTTACTTGGATTTCAATACTTTGAAAAAATCCTTGGAGATCTTATCACCATGTTTAATCCAATACAATTGAGCATGCAATGGAACACCTCTAGATGCATGACTATCTACCACCTTAAGGTGGTGCTTGAGAGACATTGTAAGCGATTATAGTTTCACATTGAAGGGATCAAGCTCAAAATAGATAGAGACCCATCAAAAATCGTTGAGCACGGTATCTTATGACCACTTTTAGATTTTAAAAACATGTCTACCATGGTGATGGAGTAATGAAGTGGTGAAAAGAATGGCCTCATTCCACCACTCAATGTAGTTGGCAGTGTATAAGGGCTACAGGCCAAGTTTCTAGATTTACATAATGAGTCTAATCATTCCAACATGACTCAACATATAAGTATTAAATATGAATTGATTATGTGGCACATTATACGATCCTAAATTCCATTCCACTTTGCAAGAAATAGGGGAATGGTTTGAAAAAATATTACCAAAATAGATTTTGATTGACTAACCATCAATGCTAGAAAATAAAAAAATATTTTTCTTTGACAACATAAATCAATTGAGCTATTTGATCAAGTGGTGATCCCTATATTAGTATTTTTACCATGTAAACCAAGATGTGGGGATAAATATTCATCATTAGAGGAGAGGGTCAGCTAGATCCCATTTATTTTTGAAATAATACCAACCCTAACATTCACCAATGCACCAATGCATGGGGAGGTCAATAACCTTATTTTAGGGGTGTTCAATAAAGCTAAAATATCCACATACCATCCACATGGTAGTAGGCAACTCATCAACCAAGAAGCACCAAAGCAAGGAATGATCAGGACCATCATTAGGTGAGTAGATGTTGAGAATGCAAATAGGATGGCCATCAATGCCAATAATAATATAGAATACCCAATGTGGGGTCTTCCTTTGTGGCAATAATGTTGGGGAAACCTTTGGGGAAACTAAAATACAAACATCACCATGTCCCTCCTCATGCAAGGTGGTGATCTGGGTGGCATCATGCCAAATGCTTTGTAAGGATGTCTACAAGATAAATCTAGACACTTTAACTTTCTATAAATAAATGATATTTGGAAAACCAATCTACTAACAAACAACACACACAAAGTATTTTTGGGTAGACTCTATAAGACCCCTAACATTACATGATAAAACATTCATGAGGAGTGGTCATCCATCTGAAGCTCTCCCTATCTATCCTCAAAATTTACCAATGCTTTAAAAATTTTATGCTAGTGAGGACATGGATTTTTTCCTATCGCAATGAAGTATTGTTTGACTTTATGTTCCTCTTGAGGAGAGTTTGTGCCCCTATGAGGTGGGATACAATACCATCAAGAGGAGCTACTGGTTGAGATAACCTCAGCTATGAGCATCATATTATTATGGGAAACAAGTGAAATGTTATTTAGGTTGGAAGAAATTGGGATGTCAAGGGAGTGCAGAGAATTCCATTTAGAAGATTTGATAACTGGGTAAAAATCATCTCAAGGTTGAAGATGAGGTGGGATTTATGGCTTGGATCTTAATGAGCTTTTAGGGGGTACTATAGATCATCCATCACCTTGGTCTATCAGTTTGGGATTCTTGGTCTTAAGAAGCAACAGAGGGGGATTAGGATGACCCATGTCAAGATAATCCCTTATGCAATGTTCCAA
Source organism: Torreya grandis (assembly GCA_037957365.1). Classification (NCBI taxonomy): domain Eukaryota; kingdom Viridiplantae; phylum Streptophyta; class Pinopsida; order Cupressales; family Taxaceae; genus Torreya; species Torreya grandis. The sequence goes on from JARHVA010011136.1 coordinate 33,881, forward strand.
ATCCTAACAATGGAAAAAAGTGTTTGGTAGGTTGAAATAAATAACCTTTTGCAATCACTGGGTCTCACTAACCTGAATCTAGATGAATTCATTTAATTATTTACAGAGTTTGACCTCCAAATAAACCCTATTGTTAGGGTGTGGGGGGAAAAACACTTTTCTAGTTCAACCATCATTACATCCCCTATGGGAGTGATGATCTGGGGTATGAAGGTCCATAGTTTAATCGACAGACTGAGAATCTCAACTCAAATAAGGACATGAAGGAAGGCATTTTTGGAGACTCTAAACTCTTGGGACCAGGAGGAAAACATCATAAGCTAGATAAAAAGGAACCAAAAATTGGACTTGGTAAGGATAATCTACATCCTGGAAGGCTCCTTGAAGGTAAACAAAAGAACCTTTAGTTAGGTTTTAGATTCTAGTGACATGGATGCCTAAGAGATTTTAGTAGTTTTGGATCCAGTTATAGAGATAGTCATTTTATGAGATATGACTAACAAAGTAAGCAATGAAAAAATAATTTTCATACCATTTAAAACATTGATCAATAACTCCAACAAAAATTCTTACCTTTATAGTGGAGGGGGGTTGAAAGATTACCTCACTGTAGACCTTCAAAATAAACTTCTGACCTCACTTGGGAACCATTAACTGCAACTCCTATATCAACAATTGTAGTAGAGCACAAAGACACCATAAATAAATGGATTAATCACCCTAAGGATGGCGTGTCAAATGTAATTAGTGTGTTGGATCCCTAAAAATTCATGTAGGGAAAGTAATATGAACTAGGTGAGTAGAGGAAACAAGAAAGAAAAAATAAACCATGAAACCCTAGCATAATGATCCACAAAACCAATTCCTAACCAATCTCTCAATGAGAATAAATGTACTCTTTGATATATAATCAAAGGGAGATAGTTGGGTATTCATTTAGAATTATAGTAATAAAGAGCATCATGAATTAGTTGAAAATTGCATATTTTTTCCCTTATTCTAAGAGTGCATGGAGAATTTACAATATATTTTTTGTTAAATTTATTTCTCCATAAAAGGTCAATATATTGATTTGAAATGAAGATTAAAAGACATCATGATTACTATAGAAATTATAATT
>JARHVA010011136.1:40000-89097 GCA_037957365.1 Torreya grandis
TTAATAAATCCTTGTTTAATGATGAAATTCAATATGTAGAACATATAACTAATGGATTTTTTTTAGTGATGAAACACATGGAGAAACACAACATAATAAAACATGCATCTATAATTAAGTTTTTGAGCATGATGATAATGAACATTTCATAATGGCCCCAATTCATCGCTCACCTAATGAAGATGAATTTACTTCATCTATAAAGTATAATGTTAACCAACCCTCGAATATCCATTATATGGTTGAAGTGATAACACCAATAATTTTAATAAATAATGTAGCTCCTACACCCACACCTTCAAGGATAATCCAATGAACACCAAGGTATTTTATTGAAATAAATGAGGCATAATAGAACATATAGAAGGTAGATTTTGATCAAGAATAGTTAAACATCATGCTCAATGTGTATAGGACTATTTATTTAACAAGAAAATCCATAAAAAGATGTTATCTATTTTTCCAAACAAGGAAAATGTAAACAATGCCTTGTGATATATAATTTAGGGTTAAGAAAAACCAATCCAGAGGGAAGAAATAATTAAATAGAAAAGAATATAAGTAATGCATTTAATAATATATGTAATATAACTCGTAAAAACCATAGTAATGTGGAAATATGAGTGATCATGGAATAAATAGTGATTAAGCTAATATATAGAGGATGATTTATTAGTCAAACATCTAAACCTCTAAGCATGAATAAAAAAATTATATTAAATTCTCTAAAAAAAAAATTGATGACCCTTTATTCACAGGTTGTTGGGCATTTAGTGGTAGACTCAATGAAAAGAAAAGATATTTGTTGAAGGAACAAGACATTGATTTTTTTCTTTTCCGATTGAAAAAACAAGGGTCTCACTTAATATAAAAAAGGTTTTGAAAGAATAAAAGGTTAAAAACCCATAACCCACATGCAAAACATTTCTTTCACATGACCTAAAATAAAATTTTATAAAACGTTTACTAAAAAATTTAATAGGCAATTGATAATTAGCCAAAGTTTATTTGAGATGTTAAAGTCTTTCTATGTTAAAATCAACAAAACTTTTACCACATGTTTTTGTAGGATCCATGTTGAATTTTTTATGTATTTTGATGGTTTTTGTCATATACATTATACTTTGTAGAATGACGAGACTCTGTAGGAATTTATGGTGTCTTCTCCGCCTAAATGTCAAGAGAGTTAATCCCAAATTGTTTGAAAGACCTAAGGGATAATTATTTTTTTCTAAAGAACATTTAGATGAAATATGTAACACCTAAGGTGGCTTATCACATTTGAGCAATTGTATACATAAAGATATTTCACATGAATTTGGAAATAAACTAGTTGATTTTAAGAAGTAAAAATCTATAATATATGCATTAAAAATGTAAAAGATTCATCAAGATGTGAGTTGGATATGCTTCAAGTATATGCATTTTATTTCATGTTTAAATTCAATAAGAATATTATCTAGCAATATAAAAGACACACACACCAAGCAAAATGGTTTAATAATCAATTCAAGTTTTGCAATGACAACTTCCCACTTCATACCATTAGTTCATTTATGGACTTTACTCAAAACTACACTGTACAACCACAAAATGAGGTTCAATATCATTATAATTATTCAATTGAAGTTAGAATTTTCATGCATATTAAATTAAGACATACACCTAATAACATAGAGTATAATAGAAATATTTTGAGCAAGTACCAATTTTATATGAGTGATGATAGATGGTATTCTCCAAAGTTTGTTCAAAGTTCTTTTCAAATATGTTATATAAATATTAATGAAAGAGAATTCATGTTTAATATAAACTACATTTGTTCAAATGATTTTGCAAGACATTTTAATAATTCTTGAATATTTTACTAGTTAAGTAAGATGTATAAGAAGAGAGGTAGAATAGTTTTAGAGTTTATTCAAGGTTGGGAATTAAAAAGGAGAAAATGATGGTGTGGGTACATGTGTAAAATGAGCCTTTAAAAATAGAAAGGGAATTACAATTATAGTTTTTATTTTAGTGATAGTGTAAGTATTGTGGTTTGGTGTAATGAAATAATTTATCATGGATTAGATAAATATTCACATGTGAGAATATTAGTTTATAAAATGGAGGAAGAAAATATGGTAAGTTATGAAGATTACATTAAAGTTCCTAGATCAAGTAATTTCCACTCAATAAGAAGCTCAAATTCTAGTTTATGGTCTATTTATACTAGGCACATAGTATGATTTTGTTTGGGATATATGGAATTTGATTGGAATGAATGCAAGTCAAATCAATGAGTTAATAAATGGTATTTTAGAAAACTAAGGCATATGAATAATAGTGATTATTTCCAATCACTAGTAGATTAGGAAATGACATCAGGAATTGAAATTGAACACATCTCAGATTTTATGCAATCAAGTACAACTTATTTATAATGTCAATTTATCCTTAAACATTAGGGATTTTTTATTTTTTTCTTACATGTCCTTAAAAATTGATTACACTTTAAACGTAGGGAAATTTTTCATAGTAATTGTAATTAAGGATAATGATGAATGAAAAATCTACTACATGTCTTGTTAAGTAAAAGAAAAAAACCAAATTAACCAAAGCTCTCATAGATGGAGAAGATCTAGTTTATCCAGTTGGATCTATGGTGGTTATATTAACTTGAACTTGTAGGTGATTTCATTAAAAAATAATGTAAGGGTTATTTGAGGGATTTGAAATGGATAGGGTGATACTTCATTATTTAAATTTGGCTATTGTTACAAATATTCAATTGATAAAATTACATAGAAATACTCATTATATATGTTTGTGAAAAGTTCATGAATCCTCCTCAAAATTAGGTTACCTAGGTGGTAGAGATTCTTTCCCCAAAGCTCCCCCTAAAATATCCCTCTAAGAAGAGAAGGAACATTTGCATAAGAAAATGATAATGATAATGCCAAAGGAGGATGCTGAAGGTTTGAGCAATATAATTTGGTATGGAATCACCAATAATAGACTGAGTGAGTAGGTGAAAGAGACTAATCATGTTAACATACTTATGAAGGGCTCCTCCCTCTCAGAGTAACTTTGCCATTTAATTTATGCATTTTTATCCTCTGCTAAGATAATTATCTTTTTCTTTTGATACTCTAGTTTTTGGCTCTTAGCCCTTGGGGCTTGTTATACTATATATCACTTTGATTATACTTTGGTTCCTAGTCCTTTTAAAAACATGTCTCTTACCTAATGAAATAAAAAAAAGTTCATGAGTCCAAACATGAATCAATTATTGAAAAAAAAATAGAGATGATCTTGAAGGTATATGTGATTGACTTGTTAATATTAGTATTCAATGCAAGTTATTAGTATTCAATGCAAGTTACATTTTTAAATAGTAATTTTTGTTATTTAATCTAGAGTAATTTAATTTATAATTATTTTTTCATTATGTGTTTATTTTTATTTCAAATAATTACTAACACATTTAATGTAGGTTAGTGGCACTAGATGAGCTTCCACCTTCACATGGTTGGTTTCAGGAGTAGAGAAGATTATCTTCTTGAAAGAAATAAAAACATTAAAAACAATACATGTTGAATAGATAAGTTTATTCCTATTTTTAATGGAATATAATTCTTTGAGGTACTAAAATCACTCCCTTATACAAATTTAGGAGCTTATGGTTCATCTTTACCACTCATATCTTATCTACAATGCTTACACAAAGTTCATTCCCTTTTTTTCCATTAAGAATGATAAAATTATCTTAAGGGATGTGTCTGACCACACGTAAATTTTTAATCTAGGAGGATGATCAAGGTTGGATGAATTAAATTTATATTTATATAATCCCATTTGGATGTGTTCACCCAGATGGTTTTTTAATTGCGCTAGAAAGTCAAAATATATGCATTGCTATAACCAACTTGTGGTCCTTAAATAAATGTTTGGCTATGAGATAAATTATGAAACCATTTATGCCTCATTTTAAGTGGGATAAAATCCTATAAAGGGTGCTCATATTACTATCCAATGAAACTATAGGACATTATTATTCATATTTATTTCTTATGGTTCTCATGTAATAGTTGTGTAAAGTTTATTACATTTTTATCTTAGGGACAAGAAAATTATCTTAAGAAATGCATCATGATGCATGCAAGTTAGACTCTAGGGGACAATGGAGGGAATAAAAATTCAATTCATACATCTAAAATTACATACAAATGTGTTTTAAAATATGGTTCATTTATTTGGCTAGCGAGTCAAAATATATGTTGTATACTAACCAATATTTGGTACCTAAAGAGATATTTGGCTATGTGAGAAAATGTGGCACCATTTCTCCTTTGTCCCAAGTGAATAGAATAATATAGGGAGTAATTATAGGACCCAACCCATGTAAATATATTATCTTAAGGTTTTTTTCCACCACTTATAGTTTGACTGCATTGGCTACATAAAGTTCATTCCATTTTTCCACTTAGGGATAAAAAGATTCTCTTAAGAGATGCATTTGACCATGTGAAAGTTTCAAATCTAGTGGTAAACTAAGGGTTGATTAAGGCCATTAATGTGTCTATACACACATAAAAATGTGTCCACAAATATTATTCATTCATTAGGATAGAGACTCAATAGATACACATCATACTAACCAAATTTTTGTCCCTAAATAGAGATTTCTCTGCGAGAGAAAACATGCCTCCATTTTTGCCTCATCTTGATTGGGAAATAATATTATAGGGGGTGATTATAGAAATTTATTGTTTAATTAAATGAGAATATAAATCATCTCTACACATCATGGTTTTATTTTAGTGTATGCAAAAAAATCTTTCCATTTCCCCCTTAGGGATAAGAAGATTATCTTAAGGGATGTGTCCAAATGTGTAGAAGTTTCAAATCTAGGGGCTAACATAGTGAAAAAGGTTTAGTGACTATGTCAATGATATACTTATTTAACTTATGTTATTTAATCATTATCACTATTTTTCAACTAACTCTCTAACAAAGTGACACCTGATTAAAATATGTTTACTTATGCCATGAAAAACATGATTATTTGAAAATTCTATGGATGATATATTGTCACAAAATATTGTTGAGGCTCCTTGATGCTCCTCATGCAAATATACAAGTATTATTATAATCCATGTCTTGGAATGATTCTACATTCAATATTATATACTTGGATTTAGCCTCTGAAATTCAAACTATGGGTTATTTCTTTGAAGCCCAAGAATTGGATATTGACCCAGGATGAAACACATACCTAGATGTGCTCTTTCTATCATCAAGACTACCATCTCAGTCACTATCCATGTATACAACCAAATTATATTCATCTACTTCTACATAAAACTCCAAATTCTCTTGTTCCATTCACATAAATCAAAATCCTCTTACCTTCTTGCTAATATGTCTCTTTTAATGTCTCCATGAATGTTAATATCATGTTTATTGCATACATGATGTCTAGTTTAGTTATAGTTAAATACATCAGACTTCTAATTAAGCTCTTTTACCATGGGGGTTCCGCTTTGATACTGTCATAGTCCTTGTGTAATTTTAAAATTTTCTTAGCTAGGGTAGATATAGGTTTATTGTCCAACATCCTAAATCTCTCCAAAATATCCTTTGCATACTTACTTTGGCATATAAATATGCCTTCATTAATTTTTTTAAATTTTATCCCAAGAAAATACTTCAATAAAACTAAATAAATCATCTTAAAATCCTTATTCACGGTTGATTTAAAATCTTCCATAGATTGATTTCCATTTCCAATGAAAACTAGATTATTGACATACTAAAAACAATCAAAATACCTTCATTATGCACTTTGATGTAGAGTGTGGGATCACCACCAATTTTGATAAATCCATTTCTCAATAAGTATGAATATATTTAGTTGTACCATGCCTTAGGTGTTTACTTGATTCAATACAATGCTTTCTTTATCCGATATACCTTGTTCTCATGTATGAGAATTTCATAACTAGGTCATTGTCCCACATAAATCCATTCTTCTAGCACACCATTTAAGAAGGATGACTTGACATCCATTAAATGCACCTTATATTAATGTTGAGAAGTTATTTTAATGATTTTTCTCATAGTTTTTAGCCTTGTCATGGTGGTAAATATCTCATTGTATTTACGTTTAAGCCTTTTTTTTTGCCTTTCACTACTAATATTGCTTTATGTCTTTCTATCTTGAATTTGGCAATGGTTTTAGTTTTTTAAACCTATTTTAATCTAATAAAATATTTTATTGATGGAAGGTCTACCAACTTCCATGTCTAATTTTTATTTATTGCATACATTTCATCATCAATTTCTTCACACCATTTGTCCTTAATTATTTCCTCAAAATAAATAGGATCAGGTGATAAAAAGAGATCAAAATTCATTTTTTCATCTTAATTTTATAGATACCTTGATTGATTATAGACTTATTTAAAGTTAATTATCATTTATAAGATTTAACTTGAGTTGGATGATGATGATGTCTCATGAGTTACTCTTTGACCTCCTTGTTGGTTGTTGCCACTACATGAATTAGACATTTGGGAAATAGAGATCTAACTTGATGTATGGGTTGGTATAACACCTATTGTTTTGGTTTAAAAAAATGTTCCACTATCCCTTATTTGAAAAACTAACCTTGAAAATTTAGGAGTAAAATTTTCATCACTACCTTTAGTTTGCCTATAGTAGCTGTGCAAAGTTAGTTTCATTTTCCCATTAGGGACAATAAGATAATGTTAACAGATGCATCCAAATACATGTAAGTTTAAAATATGAGGTTCAATGGAGAGAAAGCAAAATCTATTCATACATATATACATACATTTAGATGTGTCTATAAATATTCTTCATCAATTCTACGAGGGAGTCAAGAGATACACATTATACTAATAAAATTCTGGTCCCTAAAGAAAGATTTAGATGTGACAAAAAATGTGGAACTATTTTTGTCCAATAATTAATTAGAGATAATAATATTTGGGGTGACTAAATGAATCACATATGAAAATATTGGAGGTAGTGCTTCATCTCTACCCCTCATAATTCATCTGCATTAGCTACATAAAGATCATTTTATTTTTTACCTTATCAACAAGAAGATAATATTAAGGGATGCCTCTAACCACATGTAATTTTTGACTTTGAGGGTCAAAATATGGAAGGAGAAGGACAATATGTGTCTATATGCCCATCTGAATGTGTCCTTGGATATGGTTAGTTAATTGTGCTAGTGAGTCAAGAGATACACAATATACTGACCAAATTTTGGTCCTTAAAGAGAGATTTGGATATGAGATAAAATGTGTCACCATTTATTTCTCATCCTAAGTGGGAGAAAATCCTATAGTGGTTATAATAGGACTCACCCATGAAACTTTATGATTTGATGGCTCATCTCTACCTGTCATGGTTAGCATGCAATGGTTATACAAAGTTTGTTTTGTTTTCCCCTTATAGACATGAAGATTATTTCAAGGAAAGTATCTTACCACATGATAGATTAAAATTTTGGAGATAATGGATGGAATAAAAATGCAGTTCATTAATATATAATCCCACACAAATGTGTTTGAAAATATAGTTCATCCATTAGGATAGTGAAGAGAAACACTTTATTCTAGCCAATATTTGGTCCCTAAAGAGAGATATGAATAATATAGATATAAAGATGTCATTCATGCCTTACACTAATTGAGAAAGATCTTTTAGGTGGTGATTATAGAATTTATATGTTCAAGTATAGCTGTTTTATTTATGCCTCATAGTTCGCCCATAGAAGCTTCACAAAGATCATTCCATTTTACCCTTATAGATAAGAATATTATATTAATGGATTCATATATAAACCTTAAAGTTTCAACTTTGGGGCCAAACAGAGACTAGATTAAGGTCATTCATGTGGCTATATATCCATCTAGATGTGTATATATGACAATTCATTTATTTGGCTAGAAAATCAAGAGATATGCATTGTACTAACCAACTTTTGGTCCCTAAAGACAGATTTGTATATGAGAAAAAAAGTGCCAAACATTTTTACTCATCTTATGTGGGAGATAATTATATTGTGTGTGCTTATAGGACTCCCATGTTCACCTTTATAAGCTATCAATTTTTATCTATGTCTTTTGGTTCACCTATAGTAACTACCCAAAGTTCATTATATTTTTATTCTTAGGGATGAGAAGATTCACTTAACGTATGTGTCTACCTGCCTACAAGTTTCAACTTTGGGGTTCAAATGATGGTGGAATAATTTTATTATTATGTTTATATGCCCATCCAAACATGTTTTAAAGGATGAATTACCAATTGGACTATAAAGAAAAGAGATAGACATCTTAATGACCATCATTTCATCTCTAAAGAGAGATTTGGTTACAAGATAAATTATGTTACCATTTATGTCTCATCCCAAGTGGGAGAGAATACCCTATGGGGTGTTCATCGGTATGAGAAGATTATATTAGGGGATATGTTTGGTTGTGTGCAAGATGTATAGCTAAAAAGGTCATTATTTCATCTAGTCACCCATCTAAATGTGTCTTTAAAGATAGTTTATCAATTAGGCAACCGATTCAAGAGATACCCATCCTACTGACCAAATTTTAGTCTCTAAAGAGATATTTGGATGTGAAAGAAAAAATATATCCAGTTTTGCCTCATCATGTGTGGGATATAATCCTCAAGAGGGTGAATATAAGACCCACCCATGCAACTTTAAGAGTTTATTGTCCATTTCTATGCCTCACAGTTCTTTTGAAACACCTGTGTAAAGTGTATTCTATTTTTATTCTTAGGGATGAGAATAATATATTAATGGATGTGTTTGAATATTTGAAAATTTAAACTATAAGTCTTGATAGATGGATAATGAAGGTTATTACTTAATTTATACACCCTTATAGAGGATTATGTGAAAATGGTTCATTTATTAGGCTAGCAAGTCAAGAGATACACATTTTATTGACCAACTTTTGGTCCATAAATAAAGATTTGGCTATGAGAGAAAATATTTTTCCATTTATCCCTCTTATTGAGTAGAAAATAAAACTAAGGGGATTAATTATAGGACTCACCCATGAAAATGTAATAGTTAATGTTTCATCTCTACTAATCACAATTCTCTTATAGCGCCTACACAAGTTTTATTCCATTTTTCCCTTAGGGACAAGAAGGTTCTCTAAAGGGATGCATCTGACCATATTAAATTTTTGACTCTTGATAATTATAAATGGAAAACTAATGATATTCTTATATTTATATGCCAATTTAAATGCATCTAAAAATACAATCCATCAATTAGGATAGAGAGACAAGATATACGTGTCCTAGTGACTACCTTTTGGTCAGTAAAATGAAATTTGGTAGAGATATAAAATGTGTATCCATTTTTACCTCATCCTAAGTGGAATATAATATTGTAATGGTAACATAGAGGAATCAACCATATAATTTTAGGAGTTGAAAATCTGAAATTCTGTCTCTACTACTCAAGGTTATCCTACAATGCCTGCGATAAGCTCATTCCATTTTTTTCCTTATGGACAAGAATATTCTATTAAGGGATGCATAAGAACTCATAATTTTTTTAACCCTATGGTTGAATGGATATCTAGACAAAGATAATTATTTAATTTATATGCCCATATACATGATCTATAAATATGGTTCATTGATTATGATAGAGATTCAAGTGATACACATCTTACTAACCAATTTTTTATCCCTGAAGTGAGATTTTACTATGATATAAATCATTCCACCACTTTATTTAATATTTTTTGGTATAGAATCCTATATGGATTTATTAGAGGACTCACCCATGCAACTTCAATAATTGATGTTTTATCTCTACCACTCACATTTCTACTGCAATACCTACGTAAATTTCATTCCATTTCCCCCTTAAGGATGATAAGATTTTCTTAATAGATGTGTTTGGCTGCATGATGCTTTCAAATTTAGGTTCTAGTGGATGGAAGATTAATACCATCCATGCATTTATGATCTCATTAATAAACATCTATGAATATAATTCGTTGACTAGGCTATATATTTAATAGATATGTGTCATACTGAGCAATTTTTGGTTCCTATAGCAAGATTTAACTACAAGAGAAAATGTCCCTCCATTTATCCCTCATACCGAGTGGTATATCATCTTATAAGGTAATCATAGGAATTTGATGTGAAAATATAATAGTTTATGGTTCATCTATACTACTCACATTTATCCTAAAATGTCTACCCAAGTTAGTTAGAGAGACAATAAAATTGGTTTGGTAGAGTGTTTCAACCATAAGAAATAACATTACTATAAATATTAGTTTAGCTAAGAGAGAGCTAAATCAAGAGCTTAATTGTTATAATATTGATGAAAATCAATTAAATATATTCATGATACTAAGTGTATTATATTTTTTGTAGTGAGGGGGGAAAGAGGTGTGTGTGTGTGTGTGTGTGTGTGTGTGTGTGTGTGTGTGTGTGTGTGTGTGTGTGTGTGTGTGTGTGTGTGTGTGTGTGTGTGTGTGTGTGTGTGTGTGTGTGTGTGTGTGTGTGTGATATAATGTTTTTATTTCCATTCTGAGTTATTTTATGTGTGTGTCTTTCAAATATTAGGTTTAAAATTTAAAATGGAGCAATGTTGTGATTATATTATCCCACTCATTCTATTTTTCATTGAAGATGCTCCTCACACACTCTAAAAATTGTACACCCCAAACAAGGTTTATGAAATGTTATCAACAAATGAATCTTTATTATCCATAACAATATTGTAAACCTTTTGCTATTATGCTAAATTATTATATATAATTAGATAACATAACATTATCATTTGTGTAATTTATCTAAATTGGCATATGTTTAATTTATCTAAGGCTATTTCATTTCCCATTAGTAGCATTATTCATTCCACTATCTGATAGTCTAAAACTAATCACCTTATGTTTAGAAGGAAATAATAATAACTATATTTGTTTCACTCCACAAATACTTATTACCAAACTCATTCTAGCTATTTCAAATCATTTTTTACTTTTATTTTTCATTCAAATGGTGGTTTAAAATTATAGCACAATAGCAAGTTATTGGGCTTTAACTTAATAACTCTTCCACCTCTAAATCAAATAAAAATAGTACATAAATAAAATATATATTTGTTAAACATATAAATAAAATGAAATATCTATTTTTTTAAAGTTCTTGGATATATATTTTATCCCCATAATCATCCTTACCAACTCTTCCACCTTGAAATAAAAGCAATGTGATGCAATAATAGGATCTATGTTTGTCAAGCTCAAAATTAAAAGAGAAATTATAGGTTTTTCAAAATGATTAGATATATATTTTATCGACAAAAATGTCATATTTTAAATTACAAAATGTGAAATGATGTTTTCTTCAATTAAATGAAATTTTATCATAATTTCCTACATTTTGATCTTAAGTGCCTACATTGTGATTATGATTCATCTAGATGGTTTTAGATCACATTTCAAAGTTCTTTGGTTTTCAATATACATCCCAAAATAAACATCATAAATAAATTATTGAGATCATTGAATTATGTTATAATAATTCCAATTCTATAGACATAATTTGTAGACAACAATCATGAAACTTAAACATTAGTAATTTTATTCATTAGCGTAACCATGTTTGAAAACTACTTCATTTATGTATAATTTAAATAAGGATAATGTATTTAAGAACAAAAAAAACAAATAATAATGACATATAAGAACTAAATATGTACATATAAATTACATCAGTCTATGATACACATAGATATGCCATATAGTATATATGTATATCTAAATTATGTCATAATGACATACAAAATGGGTCATATCAGGATAAAATGTAGATCATATACATTTACAAAATGGGATATATAGGTACACAAAATGGGCATATCATCATACAAATTATTCCTTACTAAAACTAACCCTAGTACAATAATTAGCTATTTTACTAGTCACTACCTCCAAATAAATTGCACTTCATCTCTAGAGATGTACAACCTAGGGTGTTGGATGTATCATTACAGGGATAAACTCTCCTCTAAGCTTGTGAAGGATCAAAATTTTATGACACAAAATCAAAAAATAATGGCACCCACATGAAAATTATAAAATTTAATGCTTTAAAATTATATATAGAAAATGATAGAGTTTCCAAGAATAAAATTTTGTAACAAGGTGATTTTGGATTGACCACATGCCACCTAAAGTATTGCCTAGGGCTGAATGACATTTAATATATAATTTATGGCTAATATTATAGGTTATGTATATAGGGTTAGATCTAGATACACATACAATTATAAATATGATATAGAGTATCATTACTTGAAATTAAAATAAAATAACTTTACTTTGTGTTTTCACCAATCATTGTCTCTGAGTTAGGTGGTGTTGGGAAGATATTGAATAGTCTAATGAAACTATAGAATCAACCACTTGTTTTGATCTATGTGTGTCACCAATAACATATTTCATCATCCATATAACTAATAAACAAAAGAGGTCAACTATGAATCAAGTAAAATGAAACCTATTTTAAGATAAATCTAGATTATCATTTTTACATAAAGAGAGAGTGACAATAATAGGGAAATGTAATGCTAATTTATAATATAAAGAGAGATAAATTAATAAGGAGAGAGAGAGAGAGAGAGAGAGAGAGAGAGAGAGAGAGAGAGAGAGAGAGGAGAGAGAGAGAGAGAGAGAGAGAGAGAGAGAGAGAGAGAGAGAGAGAGAGAGAGAGAGAGAGAGAGAGAGAGAGAGAATGCAATGTTCTCTTTCCTTCTCTCACAATAAGAGGTGAATACCGAGAGAGAGAGAGAGAGAGAGAGAATGCAATGTTCTCTTTCCTTCTCTCACAATAAGAGGTGAATACCAAGAAATCAAAACACTCAAACTATGGTTTCTAAAAAATATATCAAGTTGAAACATTAATTTTTAAACTTGAGTGTACAGTACTGAAATGCTAATTAAAACCTCAAAAATATAATCCAAACTAGGTGAGATACCTAAAGTAGCAATCATCATCTGCACAATTATGAAATGAAAGAATTCAAATATTAATCAATTAAGTAAATATATATTAAAGTATAAACTTTTTATTACTTAACATACATAAAAACACTATAAAATTAACTAAACATGTGAGTGTACATAGGTTGAAGTGGATAAACCTTGCATATCTAGATGTGTCTTAACATAAGGTGGTGAAACAAATGCTAATGGAACGTACTTTAGAATTATAGTTTCATGAGGTTTTGAAGTAACTAAAAATATAATATATTGTTTAGTACTAGTGTCCATGGGTACTATAATAAATTTATATGGAATATACTCTACCATGATAGTGACCTAATGTGTTAAAATAATATCAAATGAAATATATTATTCTATACTAGTGGATGGAGGTGATGAAGAAACTATATATAGAATATAATGTTTCATACTAGTGTGTTATATAAATGTGCACCTAGTTTCCATATATGTGCCTATTCTAAAAATAGTTTTAACTCTTATTTGTCTAACCTCAATAGGTGGTCTAGTACACTTCCTCCCACATGATGTGAAACAATGTAAATGATATGTAAGATGATTTATATCTATGCCACAACATGAATCATGAATAATAGGAGAGATATTGCTATATATGTCACCACATGTAGATTATGAACAACTCCTCAATGTATGCATCCCACCATCAATCATAATCAATGTGATATTACTAAATACCTCAAGGGTGTCCATATATGTACTATAATTCAAAATTTTAGGGATGTAATTATGTGTTATTAACCTTGTTATTCTCTATCATTGGTATCAAAAAAAATTGTCCCACTTAGCACTAGGTTTTTCAAATGAGGACCCACCTATGCTACCTTATGAGGACTTTTATGCCAAAATAATTTGGGATTTATTGTAGAACAAAATAAAAATAATTTTTTCTCATAAAATCTAATGTAACCTCATTATTATTACATGAAATAACATCAAACACCATCCACTACCTATCCCAAAATCATTTTTAATCTCTGTATGAACACATATATAAATGTTATTGTGTTTGTGACTAATTTGTGGTGGTTCAATGGTTCTAGGCATAAGAAAAAAATTCTTGTTTTTTTATCATTTTTTTAATTTCCTCATATGAAAATTTATTGGAATAATATTATTTAAATACCTCTCTTTTATGTAACATTGCATCAAGTTAGAAAGTGACATTATCCACTTTAATGTAAATAGCTTTCAATGTATAAACAAGTGATTGCATACACTATGACTTGAAGATTCATAAAAACTAATAGTGATAATTTGAAATTATTATAATTTAAATTATAGTTTTCATTGCATTTATCTTCTTCTTTTTTGAAATCAAAATGTTGAGGGATTTTTATCACATTTTTGTTGGACATTTTCTTCAAGGAATGGGTCCATCAATTCAATTATCTAGTTTTATAAAAATTCATTTATATTTGGTAGATGAATTTTATCATGAGATAATTGTAATTTTAATTTACACACTCTCTTAAATTGTGATTATTATTATAAATGCATCACAAAAAAATTATTACAAAACCTAAGCATGTTGTACATGAAAATAACACATACCTGGGATCGTGATGCAAGTGTAAAATATATTTGGGGCAAGGAAATAATTATCATACACACCCTATTTTTATTATTCAAAATAGTTAATAAAAAGTTAAAATAAAATTAAAAACAAGTTTTGAAAATTTGTGCTATGTTTTTAACATCTGAGAAGGACATATGATCTTTTTACAAAGGGCATATGTCGTTTTGGGCCCCATGTACACACTTTGTGGTAAGGATGTATGTCATTCAGGGTCAATAATGGTCCTTCTTCAATATGATATTTTTTTAAAGGGTGTATGTATTTTTCATAAAATTAAAGCTTTTTTCTAGAATGGCCCCCTTTTTCTCGTAACTTTGTGCATATGTCCATGACATCAAGGACCAACTAAAAAATATTCATGCTAAATTTTCTATTTTGGAGTTAATAAATATTTCATCCATATATAAGGATATTTTATTTGTTGTATTGTGATACAATACTATTTCTATTGATACACAACATGTTGATCAATATTTTATATTTATTATTACAAGATAAGTGATTATTTCTCAAGATTATCGATAATTCTAATAAATTTATGATATTAGATAATTATTCCTAGAATTATCCCCTATTCAAGACATTAGGGATATTTTAAGGTCCTTTTATCTTATTCTTGAACCAATTCTAATTGATCATTTTAAGGTAGTTTTTATTGTTTTTACTCCAATAGTTCGATACAATAGCCTTGTTTATATCTACTCTCTCATTATGAGATCAAATACCAAATGTTGAATTGATTATTTTTCCATCAAGATTATATATCATTAGCATATTTGATCTCCCTTATTCTGTGGATCATAGTATTTGACACAAACAATGACCAATTTTGCACACTAAACATATGTGGGGAAACTTGATTAACATTAGGAATCATCATGTTAAACTCCCTTATTTAAAAATAATTAATATTCATCTATTTTTTGGTGATTCAAATGAGTCAAGAGAGGATCACATGGATTATTTCAAAATATTTTTTTCTACTCTTGGCATTACTAATAAAAGGATTTATCTTAGGCTAGTTTCTCAAACCTTGGAAGCCAAATCTTATCAAACTTTATCAACGTACCAGCCAAAGTCATTAGTTAATGTAAAGACATAGAAGATTGACTTGATTTATGCTAATAAAAATATATGATTAATTTGAAAACCACCACCACAAAATACCACGAGAGAAGATAAACCCATTAGACACATCTTTATCCCTTATGTTGTTTCACATTAAAGAGAACATCCTTTAATAATATGGAAGTAACTTATATATTTTAATTTATGTTAGATTTATATAAAAAATTAATTATTTAGAAGTTAAATATCATAATAATTAATATATTTTAATTTATCTTGTGGTTTTTTCATTTCATTTACCACTTCATAGCTATATTTTAAATACAAATTTTAGACTTTTTTTTTAATATCAAACATATAAGTCAAAATTATTGTATTCATATCATAATATATAAATTTAAATATTAATCTAATTATATATTTCTCACCATGAAAGGTTATTAATAAATGATATTCAAATTCTTCAAAATTATGGTTTGTAAGGTATGTTACTTAATAAACCATATAGAAAAATATGACCCTTTGTTCCCATAGAGGATATGAAATTATAATGTCATAATTATTAATGTGATTTAATGCTCATTTGTTTTTTTTTTGTTTCTTGTCTACAACTTGTCTATAAATATGCTTCATCAATTGGGCTAGCAAGTCAAGAGCTACACATTTAAAAAAATTGGTCCCTAAAGAAAGATTTGGATATGAGAGAAAAAGTTGAACCATTTGTCTCATCATGAGTTGGAGAGAATACTTTAGGGGGTAAATAGATGAATCACCTATGCAAATATTAGAGGTAATGGTTCATATCTAACCCTCATGGTTTACCTACATTGGATAAAAAAGATCAGTTTATTTTTCCCTTATCATTGATAAGATTGTATTAAGGGATGCATCGAGCCACATGTAGTTTTTGACTCTGAGGGTCAAAATATGGGAGGAGAATGTCATTATGTGTCTATAAAACCATATGAATGTGTCATCAGAGATAGTCAATTTTACTAGCGCGATAAGAGATACATAATGTACTAACAAAATTTTAGTTCCTAAAGAGATATTTGGCTATCAGAAAAAATGTGTCACCATTTCTATCTCATTTAGAGTGGGAGATAATCCACTAGGTATTATAATAGGAATCACCCATGAAATGTTAGGATATGATGGTTTGTATCTACCTATGATGGTTCACATGCAATGACTACATAAAGTTTGTTTTATTTTCCCCCTTAGGGAAAACAAGATTCTCTCAAGGAAAGTATTTGACTTCATGAAAGTTTAAACTTTTGGAGATAATGAATGGAATAAAAAGGTTATTCATTCATCTATATTACCATATAAATGTGTCATAAAATATAGTTAATCCATTAGGATTTGAGTCAAAAGATATGCATCCTACTAGCCAACATTTGGTCCCTAAAGAGAGATATTGATAATATAGAAATCATTATTTAATTTATATTTTTCACAAAGTGGGATAAAATCATTTAAGTGGTGATCAAATAACATATCTATGTAACCATAGGTTCTTATATTTTGTCTTTATGCCTCATAGTTCATCTATAGCATCTTCACAAAGTTTATTCCATTTTCCCATTATAGAAGATAAGATTATCTTAATGGATGTATATATCTACCATAATAATTTAACTTTGGGGCTCAACAGAGGGTAGATGAAGGTCATTCATGTTTCTACATATCCATATGATAGTTCATTGATTGGGCTACCGAGTCAAGAGATATGCATTATAATGACCAATTTTTGGTCCCTAAAGAGAGATTTAGATGTGAGAGAAAATATGCCTAGATTTTTTATTCATCCTAAGTGGGAGAGAATTATATTTTTTATGCTTAGAGGACTCCATTTTTTAAATTTATAAGATAATGATTGTTCTCTATGCACAATTCACCTGCAGTAGCTGCATAATATTCATTCTATTTTTATCTTTAGTGATGAGAAGATTCTCTTAAAATATGCATATGAATTCCTAAATTTTTTTACTTTGGGGTTCAAATGATGTTGGAATAATTTCATTCTTATGTCTATATGCTAATCTAAACATTTTTTTTAAAGATGGGTTGTCGATTAGATGATCAAGTCAATAGATATAAATCCTACTAGCCATCATTTAGTCCCTAAAGAGAGATTTGGATGCAAGATAAATTATGATACCATTTTTGCCTCCTCACAAGTGGGAGAGTACACTCCATGTGATACTCATATGAATCATGTGTATAACTACTGGATCTAACAGTTCATCTCTATGTCTTATAATTAGCATGTAATGGCTGGACTAAGTTTATTTTACTTTCCCCTTAAGTACGAGATTATTCTCTTAAGGGATGTGTTAGTCTATGTGAAATTTTTGAATCTAAGACTAGATGAATAAATAAAAAGGTCATTATTTCATCTACTGACCCATCTAAATATGTATCTAAAGACAGTTCATCGATTGAGCTAGAGATTCAATAGATACCCATCCAAATGACAAAATTTTGATCCCTCAAGAGATATTTAACTATGAGAGAAAACGTGGATAGATTTTTTCCTCATCATTTATGGGAGAGAATACTTGAGGGGGTGATTAAAGGAATCACCCATACAACATTAATAGTTTATGGTTGATTTATATGCCTCACGGTTCCTTTGAAACACCTATGTAAAATTTGTTCTATTTTTATCCTTAGGGATGAGAAGATTATCTTAATGGATGTGTTTTATTGTGTGAAAATTTATAATTTGAGGCTCATGGAGGATTAAGGTGATTATTGAATTTATATACCCTTCTCGATGATTCTATGAAGATGGTTCATTTATTAGGCTAGTGAGTTAAGATATATGCATCTTGCTAACCAAAGTTTTGTCCATAAAGAAAGACATGGATATGGTAGAAAACTTGTTTCCATTTCCTCCTCATCCTGAATGGAAAATAATCCTTGAGGGATTAATTAGAGGAATCATCCATGAAAATGTAATAGCTAATATTTCATCTCTAATAATCTCAATTCTCTTACAATGCATACAAAAAATTTATTCCATTTTTTATTTTATGGATAATAATATTCTCTTAAGTAATGCATCTAAAAATATATAAATTTTGAATCTAGGGCCTGATAAATGGAAGATGAAGGATAATCTTACGTTTATACTCTAGTTTAAATATATCTATAAATACGGTCATCGATTGGGCTAGACAGAATGAAAAGTGTCTTTACATTAATATTTAGACACTTCATGCTCTATGAGGATCATGATGCTCTATACCAATCTATGAATAATTTTAGCTTAGTGGGAGAGTACTATGACAATTAATTCTTGAAGGTATACCCTCTCTCTCTCATGTTGGGGTAGAGGGACCTAAATAATATGACCAAAATTACCTTTATTCCTAAGTATTAGTGGAATTTTTGGTATTTTTGAATACATAATCTATCACTATGCATAGGTTATATAAAAATTAATAAAATCAAGATTAAAAAAAATACTAAAATCTTAAACCATAGGAGGCTAAAAATCTAGGCAAACTAGAATTTGGATAAGAAGACACAAATGTCAAGCTCAAAAAATGTTTAACCTTTAGTTTGGTTTAAATAATATCAAGGGGGAAAATATCCTAATCACTTGGATGAGTAAAATATTATAAATCAAGACAATTAATTTAATTTAGATCATAAAATATGCCAAACTTGGAAAGTTACTAAAATAAAACATACAATGTCAATTGATATTATTTTAATTTCAACACAAATAAGAGATAATAGTTAGTTATATTGTTTATGCAAATGAATATTTAAGATGTGAAAGTTTATAAATAGGATAAATTAATATTTAGGTCCTATCATAAAATTATTACAATATTATTTTTGCAGTAACGCACACTACCATCGATCTCTAAACACTAGTGTTTATGCTTATTTATGTGTTACAATGTTGTCATATAGTATAAAATATCAGTTTTTTGTATGAAATTTAAATTTCCCCTATTAGGGTCATTTTTCACCTTTTACATTACCTAAATGGATTATGTGCAAAATTTATGTATATTACTCTTTTATTCAAACCATATATCTCTACCTTAGGCCTTGTTATCTTGAAAAAAGTGGGTTAGTGGGATCATGAGGTCGAGATGATCTCAAGGATCCCTCTATCTAAGAACTTCCTACATAGACAATAATCTAAATATGGCCTTAGACATATGTAGTTATCCCATAAGTGGGGTATTTTGTACACATAAGATACATTATACTATATGCAAGGATATGCAATGATCTAGCCTGTAACATGGAAAACACTACTCATGGGTTGTTCTTTGAATGATTTTAACTTGTAATATGATTTCATATATTAATGATATAGAAATAGAAAATAAAAGGGAAGTATAACTCATTTTCACAATTTATTGAATGAGATTTAATAGGTGTGTGTTGGATAGTTTGATAGATGGGAAATGAGAAGGATTTGACTTGTATTTATATGAAGAGCTTTGAAAATATCTCATAGAAAGGTTAGATAAGACAAATTATTTAATTCATACATTTCAAATTATTTTTAATTTAGATGAATTTTGAGTTATAGACACTAGATAAGGAATTTGGACACTAGTGTGGACATAAGCATCCCTATCTAGAGGTATTATTTGGTAGGCTAGAAAATTGTTGAAGGTCTATAAATCATAGTGAAATTTATAGATTGAGTTTTAAGATTTTTATATTGTACAGGTGAAATGGGTCATAAAAATAATAGGGTTTAGTCATAATGATATGGTAATTTTGAGACTTTTAGCAATAAGAACGTATAAAACCTAAGGGTAGAGTCCTCATTGGTAATTATCATGTGTAAAATACTGACATGGTATATAAAATAAGATTTTAAATCTATAGGGGGAACAATAGAAGTTAACCAAAATGAAAATTATGCATTAGTATATAAAATAAAG
The DNA here is from genome assembly GCA_037957365.1 of Torreya grandis. Lineage (NCBI taxonomy): Eukaryota > Viridiplantae > Streptophyta > Pinopsida > Cupressales > Taxaceae > Torreya > Torreya grandis. The sequence continues at coordinate 60,679 of JARHVA010011136.1, forward strand.
ATTAATGATTAACATGTACACAAATAAACTATAATACTGAAATTTTACAATTAAAAAAATCGTAAGAGTCACTTTAGGTTTCTAAAAAAATTATTACTTAATACGAGTTAAATATCTATTAAGTATATTAAATGTTAAGGTTGTCACATGTAATAATTCAAAAAATACCAATAATATGAAATATATAATGAATATTAATATTTGATATTTGTAGTGTGAAGATGGCTTAATATACAATATATTTATAAATAAAATAGTAATCATTAGATAGGAAACACTAAAGAATACTCCTTAAGGAATTAATTACTCCTCAAGATCTACCAACACGAGAAAGCCACCTCAAGTTAAAACCCCCAATATAATTTTACCAAGAAGAATCTCTACTTGACATGATATCCTTCATAATTATATTCATGTTCTTTATGTAAGCCTCTATTACTAATAATGTATGGGTAAAACTCTAACCCAATGTAGGCCTAATAAACTCCCAATATAATTAATTCTACAAGTTACTCATTTAGCCTAATATAATCAATACAATTAACTAAAGGGGATTTATATTACATGTCCACATATCCATCAACCCATATACATTATAATATCACATCTCTAGTTACATAACTTGCCATTCGATGAAACATGAGAAGAAATAATAAAATGTGTGTTACTCAAATCATTATATGTTTGTTACCATTTTCGATCATACAACCACCCAAATATGCTCTTGGTAGGTGATATCTCTCTAATATTAACTCATTTTTATGTTTTACTAATTTGATTCAATCCATCATGATAGTTATTCGAGTGGATGTACAAAGTTGGAGGACAAAAAGGTGACACAATGAAAAATACAAAACTTTTCTTGTCAAGGGCATATGTTCCTTTTTTTTTAAAACAATGCAGATCACATAAAGGTTGATCTTGACCCTAAAGGGCATACCCACTTTTGATAAAAGGGAATATTCCCTTTACAAAGTCATTTAAAAAGGGCGTACACCCTTTGAAATGTTGAAAGGGTGTACACCCTTTAGAAATGGCATGCACCCTTTTAAAGACAAATTTTATTTTTGTTTTGTGTAGTTCTTGCTAGTTGTTTTTATGTTTAAATACATGCATGTTATTTTTGTTTTGTTTTTGTTATTGTTTTCGTATGTATTAGGAGCTAGCTTTTTTTGTTGTGTGCAAAGATATATTTATTAAAATAAATTTACATTTAATTTTGTATTACATGTTATATTATTAAACTTTAAATTTATTTTACTAAATATATTAGATTAGGTCTACTCTACATATTTTTAAATTGATTATATAATTGTATAAATTACCATTTAAAAATTAGTTTTTCAAAATCCATTATAGTCAATACTTAGTTTTCATAATTTCAAGATCAAAAGATAGAATGAGAAACAAGATTTTAAATCACGTTACATATGTAATAGATCTACACCATGGAGTATTACAAGCTTAATTTACCTACATGAGTATTCCATACCTACTTTATCTAATTAAGTATGCCCTACCTGATTGAATAACCAAGATATATCATGATCTTTACTATTCCCTACTTATGTCAAATTATGTGCTTGACTTATTCAACTTGGTCTAATTCAAGGTATTTTAGAAACTTACTTGTAATTAGGTCTTTTCCTAACCATAAACTATCTCTTGGTCTATAACTAAAGGTATTATGAGTATTGGTATTTATAGACTATTGAACTTAATATTTAATATTATCTATTGACTTATTATTGTCTATATTTAGATCAAAAGACACTTTCAATGACTTAAAATAGGGTAGTCAGTCCAATGACAACAATCTACCTTCAAGCAAAACCTTTACTTGTCTCACAAAGCACTCAATTGTACATCCTCACTTATTTCAATAAGAATATGAGGTATTCACCAATTATTTCAAGATTCAATCTTCTTAGTGCATAAATAAATTCAACTCAAAACTCATATGACAACAACTCTACCCTTTATAGGCCTATTAGGCCAAATTCTACCTCTTAAGGATTTGATACAAAGAGGCCTATAAATACATTATTTTATGGATTTATTCAATTCAAAAACTCAATGAAAATCATAATACACTGATTAGAATACTCATAGGTGTCTTTACACAAACTCTAAATACCATTTAGATCACCAAAGTGCCTAAAAGATTGACGAAGTCCTAAGAACTATTAAAGTATTGTGTATATGCATGCTTGGTATTGAAAAGGTGTTATTAATATCAGTTTGTCAAAGGATTATCATAAATATTTCATAAAACTTATGGATACTATCTCTAAGGATGATAAACCAATTTTCTTTAGTAGTTTCTTAAGAATTAGTCTTTAATAACAACTCTACTCTTTAGGTCTGGATGGCCTAATCTGCCTACTTGGAAGGATGTTGACATGGATTAACTACTAGATACTTTGAATCACTTTTAATAAGTATTATATAGTGTTTAAAATATAAAATTTGAACTTCATAAGAGGTTTATAATCAATAAAAAATGTAAAACACTAGAAGTTTCTTTTAACTAAACTTTCCTATGACTATCTATAGGCAGATCAAAAAATAGTCCTCTGTATTTATAAAAATAAGGTGATTATGAGCTTTCTACATATTATAATAAATTATTAATCTTATCTAATAAATTTAATGTGTTTGAGGAGATTCCACCAATTCATATGCAAGTAATGGTTCTTTTTGTATCAAAAATCCTATTCTAAGGTTTGATTATGCACATAAAGATGGATACCTTCAAATTGATTGTTCATGTAAATTAAATACTATTTTAAAGAACTAACACCTATAACAGAGTCTTGACTACCTCCCTCAACTTCTCTAATCTTATAATCAAACTCATGTAACTTTTTATATGTGATACAAGAGACTTCAAGTGACTATAGATACATAAAAACTAGGATTTATAAGGTTTCAATTACATGAACCTTGGATCAAGTTTAAATTCTCTTCAAAAAAAATTATATTTCATTAACACATTAAATAAACCTTTGAATACAATAAATTAATAAAAAACACACCTTTTTTCATAAGAAAATGATTATTTTGACTACATATACCCCTATTTTGTCTTGGAAGACTATCAACTCTACTTGTAGTCATTAAGTTATTCACTTTTTAAGCTTGTTCTGATGTCCAATTCCTTGTTTTTTTTTAGGTTTTAAGTTTTTAATGTTGGAAGAGATGTACCATAATTGGATTTTTTTATCTTTGCCTTGTAATCTTCTTAACTAACTTATTCTCAACTTAGAAAATAAACTTTAATTAATGGGTCTATCCTTGGGCCTATCAATATGCAAAAATGAATAGCCTATAAAATGCAACCTATAGAATATTTATAGTAATGATAGAGTCATTCATAAATTATATCTACCACATACATAGTAATACATGTAGGTATGTAGTCACTCATACATGACATCTTCCTGTGGTTTTGATATAGCCACTCATATTGGACATAAATATATCTAATCACCCTAGTACACTCCATTTCCACCTAATACATTAACCCCAAACCTAAAACCTAAATGGTAAACCTTATACAGTAAACATTGAAGCCTAAAACCTAAACCCCAAACCCTAAGCCATAAACTCTAAACCATAAACACTAAATAATATACCTAAACTTTAAACCCTAAACTCTAGGCCCTAAAACTTGAACACTTAACCCTAATACATTATCTCTAAACCCAAAACAATTATACATAAACCCTAAACTATAAAACCTAAACATACAACCTTAAAACATTAAATCCTAGACTTTATACCTTAAACCCTGAAACCTAAACATAATCCCTTAAACCTAAACCCCAAACCATAGACCTAAAATCCTAAATACTAAACACTAAACCATAAACCATTAAATTTATACCATTAACTTTAAACATTAAATCCTAAAAAAATTCAAAATCAATAACGTTAAAACCTAAACACAAAACCCCAAACCCCAAATTCTAAACCCTAAACTCCTAACCTTGAATTCTAATATTAAAACTTGAGAAATAAAACCTAAAATTTGAAATTTGAAATCTAAGACACAAATACATAACCATAAAACCTCAAAATCAAAACCATAAATCATAAATCCCAATACCATAAACCCTTAACCTTAAAACCTAAATGCTAGAACCCAAACAACCAACCCAAAACACTAAATAAAAATCCTGAACCCTAAACCCTAAAAAAAAATCCTAAACCATGAGCACTAAACTTAAACACTAAACCATGAATCCTAAACCTTAACACCCAAATCCCAAATCCTAAACAATAAGACCCAATACATTAAAACCTAAACCCCAAAAATTAAAACTTAAAACCAAACCCAAAACCCTAAATCACAAGATGTAAACCCCAAACCCTAAATAATAAACACTAAATTAAAAAACTTTACCATACACCCAAAACCCTAATCTCTAAACCCTAAATTGTGAACCCCTAATCTTAAACACAAAATCACAAAAATAAGCCCTAAGCCTTTAGCCCCTAATCTCAAATGACAAAACACAAGACCTAAACTCTAAATCCTAAATCCAAAACTCTAAAATAAAACCCTAAACACTTAAAATTAATCCCTAAACTTGTAACTCCAAGCCTAAAACCATAAACCACAATTCATAAACCCTAAACATTAACACCTAAACCCAAAATTCTAAACCCAAACTCAAAACCCAAAACATAAAAAACTAAAAACTAAACCTAAATCCCTAAACCCTAACCTTAAACCCTAAAACTAAAACCATAAACCCTAAACTCTAAACCATAAACACTAAAACCCAAATCCTAAACCCTAATACCTAATCCCTAAACACTAAATCCCAAACCCTAAATATTAAACACTAAATTTCAAATCCTAAACCCTCAACCAAACCCCAAGACTAAAACCTTGAACCTTATACCCTAAACACCAACCCCAAATACCTAACCCCAAAGCCTAAAATCTAAATGCTTAGTCCTTTGAGCCATAAACCATAAATCCCAAACCTTTAAGCATAAAATATAAATTATAAGCCTTAAATCTTAATCCCTAAGCCATAACACTAAAACTTGAACCCTATACACTAATCCCTATACCCTAAAACATAAACTATGAATCTTGAACCATCAACCATAAATTGTAAACCCTAAATTTTTAAATCCAAAACATATAACCATAAATCATAATCTTGAGTTATCACCTCTATATATTTATAATATAAGGGGCATTGGATAATCCATATCTTGGGGGGATTTCTCACCTATATAGAGAAAGGTGTGACTATGGACATTTGTGTAAAAGGCTTGAAGGTGGATTCATGATGAATTCCTAAATAGTTTATGTGGTTTTTAATCAATGCATCTATCAATATGCATAAATGAATAGCTTGTAGCATGCAACCTATATCATACATATAATAATCATATAATCATTTACACATTACATCTATTGCATACCTATTATGACATGTAGGTATGTTATCACTCATACAAGACATTTCCTACAGTCATGATACATTCACTCATACTGGACATATATCTTTATAATCACCCTAGTACACTCCATTTCCATTTAAGCCATTAACCAAAAAAAAAAAACCCCAAACCTTAAATATTAAACCTTAAACCCTAAAACCCAAACCCTAAACTATAAACCCTAAACCGTGAACACTAAATCATATAATTAAACCCTATATGCAAAACAATGTGAATGCTTAACCCAAATATATTATCCCTAAGCTTAAAAAACAAATACCTAAACCCTAAACATAGAATCTTAAAACCTTAAACCCTTGACTTTATACCCTAGACCCTTGCCCTAAGACCTAAACTTTAAGGCCTTAAACCAAAAGCCCAAACCATAGGACTAAATCCTAAATATTAAACACTAAACCATAAAACCTTAACCCCATACCATTAATATCAAACACTAAAACCTAAACCCAAAATTCAAAATCATGAACCTTAAACACTAACACTAAACCCAAAACCTTATCTCCTAAACTCTTAACACGAAACCCTAATCCTAAAACACTAAGCACTAAAGCCTAAACCTTGAAATTTTAGCCCTCAAACACAAACCTAGAATGATAAAACCTCAAACCCAAAACCATAGACCCTAAATCCTAAAATTGGATAAATCCTAAACCTTATAACCTAAATACCAGAACCCAAATAATCAACCCCAAACACTGAACTATAAACTTAGAACTTTAAACCCTTATCCAAAAACCCTAAAAATGAAACCTAAATGAAAAATAGTAAACCTAAATGATAAAAACTAAACATATATTTTGGAAACCATATGATATAAGAATGATGCAAGCATTGGTAATTATGATCAACCCCCTCTCCATTTTCCTATGATAATTGCTACACTAGTGCAAATATCTCAATGCAAGAAGAAAACATGCCATATCAAATTCAATGGGGAAAAATCTAATAACTTATACTCATCACCCACATCATTATTTGAGAATAAATAAGAAACATGAAAAGATGCAAAATTATCCATCCCTTTTACTTAATGTCTGTAACACAAATAGAAAACAAATAATTGTGTTCAAAAGATAGATTTCACCTCCTCCTCATCATGAGTGAGAATAATCTATCATACATGAATGAGAATAATGACCCCAGTATACTCTAATAAAAATAAAAGGAATACAAAACTATTTAAAATTCATATTAAAAATATATTGTTAAGTCTAAAACAAATTTCTATTGACTAATAGGTTAAAACACACTACTAGATGAAGAAGTGACTAGGGATGATGAGGGCCAATGAGGAAATGGTTAGGTATAATTAGGGATATAGATGAATGAGGAAAGAGTGACAAGGGAGGATAAAGGATGATGAGGATTAATGAGGGAGTGATTATGGATGATGAGGGGAAATGAAAGATGATGAAGGATTGACTAGGGACAATAGGAAATGATGATGGTTTATGGGTTAATTATTAGGAATGATGAGGGTTGATGAGAGAGTGATTAGGTATAATTAGGTATAATGAGGTTTGATGAGGGAGTGTTTAGAGATGATCAAGGATAATGAGTGACGATTAGGTATGATGAGGGAGTGACTACAGATGATGAGAGTTGACAAGGGAGTGATTAGAGACAATGAAGGATGATAATATCTAATGAGGAAGTGATTAGGGATAATGAGGGACAATAATAATTGATGAGGGAGTTACTAGGGATGATAAGTGAATATGATGGTCAATAACAGAGTGAATATGGATGATGAGGGCCAATAAGGGAGTATCTTATATGAATTTATAGTACTAGACTATGACTTTATTTTATGTGACTTTGGCATAATACATGGGATTGAAATTGAAGAATACATGGATTGACCATCTATCTTACATTTATTTCAGAGTGAATGGTATCTTTTTAGAATGACTTTTTAATGGTGTTTTAATTTATTCTATTTTGAATGGAGTGTATTAGGGTGACTTGCTACATTCATGTCTGGTATAATTTATTATATCATGACTACAAGTAGATGTCATGTATGAGTGACTATATACATACATGTTGTAATAGGTATGCACTAGATGTCATGTATGAGTGACCATATCATGACTATAGGTATGTTATAATTTACAAGCTATAGGGAAGTCATTTATGCATATTGATAGACCCATTGATTGAAAATCCCACAAATTCTTTAGGAATCCACCTTCAAGTTCGATTATTGAATCGGGTAGGGCATACTCATGTAGGTAAAGTAGGTAGGGTATACTCAACTAGGTAAAATAGGGGGAATAATCAATGGTATATATCTATTACATACGTGACATGATTTAAACCCTCATTTCTCATTCTATTTTCCAATCCTAAATTTTTGAAAAATAAGTATTGACCAGATTAGATTTTGAAAAACTATCTTCTAAATAGTAACATTTATAGATTTAGAATTGATTTTATAAGATGTAGAGTGGCCCTAATTTGGTATATTTAATAGAATAAACTTAAAGTATAATAATATAAAATGTAATATAAATTAAATGTAAACTTATAAATGCTAAATTTATTTTACCAAATATATTCTTACATACACAAATAAAAAAAAAGCTCAGACTACAAAAAACACACACACACACACACACACACACAAAAAAAAAAAAAACCATCTCAAATTGCACACAAAAGCAAAAACTCAAAAAAAAATTATACATGTCTTTAAACACAAAAAAGAAAAGTAAAACCAACACACAAAAAAAATTATATGTCTTCATACAAAATAAAAACAATTTACATGACTTCCAAAGGGCGTACACCTATTTCCACATTTCAATCTTTTATTTTTGTATTTTCCCTCTAAATTCACCTTGGGTATAGGGTTGAGGAAGTTTGAACCTAGCCTGAAACTAGACATGGAGTAGTTTACTTGGTTTTTAAGAAATTTAGGAGCCTTTTTCATCCTTATTGATTAGGAAAATTTATTATTTAAGAAAAAAATGTTTGTAGAGGGGAAAGCGTAGTTTCAATTTTTTTTTATAAATATTAGAATATTATTGATAATTATTGCTTAATTTCTACATAACATCCTCACTATGGACTATATACATATTGTCACAAATTATCTTATAACTCTTTAAGTAATACTTTAAAAATTATAAAACTTAATCTCAACAATATACACATCGTCAACTATACTTTAAAAAATGATTTTCATTAAGTTAAGGTCAAAAAGTTGTGTTCATATACTTGCAATTTCAATGTTCCAGCGGTCTTGACTTGTAAAATTAGTTAAAAATTATATATATAATAAAATAATAATAAAAATAATTCTCAAAAATATTTAACATTTCACCTATCCATATATGAAGTTTCTTACCAAAATTCATTTGTTTACTAAAAAAAACTATGTTCCTACACATGCAGTATCCTTATATTTTTCTAAAAAATTGATCAACCTATTATCATAAATGCATCTATTTCACATAGTTTATCATCTGAGTATTAAAAAATATATATATATTTATAAAATAAATTCAAAATTCCATAATTAATGTTCTTTTGTCATTATCAAATTATTTTTTGAAGTGTCTCTAATGTTCTCTCCAAGTTCAACTATTATTATTTTAAGAAAAAACATATCACATTATACCTCCCTTTTGTCCCCCATTTTCTTGCATCTACCTATTTCTATTTTAATTTCATGTATATCATTGTTAATACTCATTTGATTCTATGTCTCATATTTTTTTACTCTCTTGAGTTCATTCAAAGCCATATCGATTATTCTTATGGTTCCCTATATATTCTTAATGATTGTTGTTTAGACAATCCTTGACATCCATCTATGATTTTTGCCTCTCATGATGATGTGGATGTCTATATCCTTCATACTTAGTAACTATTTCTCATAATTTATCCTTGTCGACCCTTTATTCTTCATTCTTTTCATCTCCCACCATTTCCTTCTCTAGTACTTTTGTCTCTCAAGTAGATGAAGTGTTATATTCTTTTTTTTAAAAATAGATTGTGGAAAATGACCTCACAATAGTGGAATTAATTATAAAAGATAACTTCAATTTTCCTACTTACCATTTATGTAAAGGTATTGAAGAACGTCAATATCCTTAGAAAAATATATAAAACAAATAATGATAAGTGCGAACATTGTATCATTATTGTTAATATTTCACATTCGGGCTATAAAGCTTTGAAACTTACTCTCAAACCAAGAAAATATGGATTGACTAATCACTAAATGCTTCACCTTTTCTATACCTTTAAATTGGATTTAAAATTTTGAAATCCTCCATAGTAACCAAAAATAATAAAAATAAAATTATTATTATATAAATATTAATTTTTTTATATAAAATAATATTTTAATTTATATTGAAGTGGAATTTTTTTTTTTTTTTTTTTTTAATTTCATATAAATTTTTTTACAAGATATAATAGTGAATGTTAAACTATAACACTAGATATAATATTCTTAGAAGTGCAAGACAAGCCAAACCATACCTCATGTTTCTCTAAAATATTTATATTAAACAATTTGACAATAATTATCTATTAAGGAAAACATGAATCTTTAAGAAAAATTCCATGTTAAAAGCTAAATAGATAATAGTAAAACATTGAATCTATGAAAAATAGCATTGCAATATGATAAAAGAAAATAATAAACGACACCCATAATAAACTAGGAGGAAAATAATAAACACCCATAATAAACCGGGAGGAAAATAAATTTTGCTTGCACAAATTAGATTATAGTTCTTGCATTCGTGGATTTTTGAACTTAAAAAGATTCCCAATATCTTCATGATGCACAATGGTCAAAGGCTCTTTATTTGACCAGTTCGTACCAAAAAGGTCTATTTTGTTTCCAATAAGGGTCACAAGTTTAATATAAATGTGTTTATAATATTGACACAAGATAGTAATGCAATTTAAAAACTATTATCAATGAGGGTTAGTAGTTATAATACATCAGTTTGTCAAATGTTATTCATTAGATTATTTTTTTATTATAAATTCTTAACTCAACATTAAATTGTATGAGTCGAGGAGTTTCATGAAGGGTAATTTTAATGATTGATATTTGTTATTTGAGTAAGATTTGTTTTTATATATTTATAAATTAATATTTTTTCATCATATGCATTATATAATTATTTTGAATTTTATTTTATTTGATTAATTTTATCTTATAATTATTTTATAGGAGATGTTTCCATGTATTTTTAAACATGGTTGATCCTTAGCTACTTGGTGTGTTTGATCCTCATCACCCCCAAAATTAGAGTGAACATATATAAACACTTAGGCAATCAATTACAAAATAAAGCAATGTTGCAGAGTGCCAAGTCCCTCCATGAAGCAAAGGCTAAGTCTAAAAATAGATTATAGTTTAAAATTTAGAATAGAATGTTCAATTATAATGTGACAACAAGAATTTTCCATGATTTGTATCTAGTTTAAAGCTTGTATGGATATGATTAAAAGGCTTTAGATGACGAGATTTAATTGCTGACTAAATCAACTATATTTAAACCTACACATGGTTGATATGCCAGTGTAACCTCTATACATTGACCCAAGGAAACTTTGAATACGAATTCACAACCCTTCCATGCCTAACCAAGTTTATCCTACATTTAAATTAAAAAAACAACAATTACATATATTGATCGGCCTATTATTGAGTATTCTAAACATATGACTGATATTTTGTATTGTATGATTGGTCTCGATTTACTTCTATTTTAGATCACTTAGATGTTGAGGTGTGAAGGACACCTCAAAATATCATAAAATATAACCCATATCACAAGTATCATTTTCATGATTATACTCAACTTCATTGTACATGATCCTAATGTAGTTATACTACAAATCAGACATGGTCATGTAATCAAGCACAAATTACCATTGGCACTTACCATCATCTACTTTATCTAGCCTTACATTGCTTTCAAATATGTTATAGGTACTAACCAAAAGAATCAAAATGTTCCAACCTTGAATGAGAAATGTATGAAATAAACATAATCTAGTAATATATTAAAGTCTTACAAAATTCAAGCTTCCACGATCCAGAGTGTTAACAGACAAAGTTCTAGATAAATTGCATACACAAATTGGGTTCGACAATGAACCACATTGTGTGGTTCAAAACATAATTCAAAATATGCTGTAAGCAATTTATCTCAAAGGTTGTCTCTTAATAGTTAAGGCCTTTTATATTTTTTCAAAATGCTCTTTAATAATTAAAATATTGGCATTCAAAGAACAAGAATTCACCACAATAGATAACCAATTGTTTCAATTGTCAGTACAAAAGAAGACTAATCTGATAGAATGCAGACAAAAAATCTCCTTAGTTTTGAACATCACTATCCCCACAATCAATTAAGAATACAGAATGTTACTATTATCTGAATCCCTTACCGAATAAACTCGGTATGCCTAATATCAATGCATTGCACGCCCGCCACCATGAATATGAAATGAATGCTGATTGTCTCTTCTGAAAATCGTTTAAATTAATAATTGAAGATAAAACTTTGCATTAGATTAAGTGATAAATAAAATGAACATATTAAGAATTGTTGCAGCCTGTAATGCATTCCACATCCGGTCTCAATAATCGATAAGAATAATCATAAACCCTATTTATAGTTTACTCGTAATGAAATTTAAATATTTTATAGATGAGAATACATCATCCTATAGCATGGAACAAACATGAACATAGCCTGTATTAAATTTTAACAATTTGTTACTTACAAGTCATACTAAAGCAAACTCCAATCAGGCTGCACCACTACAAGAGCTTAACCAGGCCGTAAAAAATCGGTACATGTTGGTTTTGCTCTGGGACTCACCACAAAGGTTCACAAGTCGATGACAAAGAAAGACTGGTCCCCTGTCGTGCAAGCAGTTGTAGCAGACCGTGGACTTAACCACGACCTCCAGGGATTGACATTGACAATAATCGCTAACCGCAAGTAACTAAACTGCTAACCAGTTATCATTTCAGTTAACCATAACGGCAGCTGTTTAACCTGCTAATATTTAATCATTTCACATTGTGGGTGCCGTCGAGGTGGTTTTCATGAAATGAGAACAAAGTGTTACGATTAAGCTCTGCAATACAAACAATTTAGGAATTCGAAATTATTATTGTACATTGGCGATCAATGGGAGGCTTTTGTTTGTATTAAACTCGAGGCTGAAAATCAGGGTCATACCCTGAAATAGTTTTCATACGACCGCATAAACTCAGATGCATTTCGGATTCGTTATCTGCTAGAGAGGGACTGGAATGAGAAAGATCGATCTCATCGGGCAAGGACTAAGCACTGTGGCGTCTCCAAGGTTAGTGTAACTGTGTAGATGTAAGACTTTTGAGCTATTGTAGGGATAACGGATTTGGTTTGGTGTTTTGGGAGGACATGGGATATTCACTCTCTGATGCATAATTTTTATCATAGATATTATCAGTTATGGAGTTGGTTTGCCATTCTAGTTGGTTTTTCTAATGCTTTCATTGGCATATTTATTGGTCCCTTTACCTCTTACAGGGGGAAAGGTTAGTGTAATTTTTTAAACTCACAAATGCACAAAAATGTAGAGTAGTGTTGGAGGCTGCGAGTTGTTTGACATGATGAAGCAATGAATTAGTTAAAAGGTGACCTTCCTCTATTTTTATTGAAAGGAACCAATTTAAGGAACCAACTTTATCATAATCTTAGAATAAACATGTACTTGTTCAACAAATAATCAGTTTTATTTGATGGTTTAGATTCACTGTAGTCCTTATCAAGATGTATAGGGCCATTATCAGATGAAACATTACCATTTTGCCTTCTATCTATAGTTTTTCTTTTTAGACCTTTTATATAATTTGTAAGAAAAATAGAGCATAAAGAACAGAAAATAAGAACAGAAATACCCAGATTGCTACAGCAATGGAAAAAACAAGATTTTATTGATTTTCTTGATCTTGCAGATCTTCTTGATCTTGCTTACAAAGTTGTGCCCATGGGTCATTTAAATAGATTTGAAAGCAAACAATAATTGAAAAAGCAAACTGAAGACTAATTATAGTCTTTGCATGCAAACTGAAACTGAACTGCTTGAACTAACTATTCGTTAACTATTGTGCATAAGAAGGAGGTGGAACTGATAGTTTTGGAAAAATTAACTCCAGTTGACTTCAGTTTCTAACACTCCCCCTTAATTTCTACCACTAACTACTTCAGCATTTACAATGCCTAAATTTTGTCTTAGATAATCAAAGGTCTCCTTTGCTAATGCCTTTGTGAATATATCTACCAATGGGTCTTCAAATCTGCAGAACTCCAAATGGATTTCTCCATTGTTCACTAACTCTATGATAAAATGAAATCTTGTATCAATGTGCTTGTTCCTCTTATGAAAAACATGATTTTTTGATAATGCAACTGCTGATTTGTTGTCACAAAAGATTGGTGTGACTCCTTCTGTGCTTGTAATAAATCTGTCAATACTCTCCTCATCCAAGATGCTTGACATGCTATTGATCTGGCTGCTACATACTCTGCTTCAGCTGATAAAAGTGTCAATATAGGTTGATTTTTGGAAGCCCATTTGACCACACATGTTTCTAAAAGAAAGGCATGTCCAAAAGTACTCTTCCTGTCATCAATGCTACTTGCAAAATCACTATCAGTATAACCAATCAAACTAAAATCATTAGTTGTGGAATATAAAATTTTATATTCTGTTGTTCCTGCCACATATCTCAATATCCTTTTTTCAACTTGCCAATGTGAGTCTTTTGGTGACTCCATGAATCTAGAGATTAAACTGACCCCATACATGATATCTGGTCTTGTAGTTGTAAGATACATCAAACTACCAACTAGTCTTTTGAATGTTGTAGAATCAACATTAGACCCTTTGTCTTATTTGCTAATTTTGGTCCCTGTAGCAACTGGTGTAGGTGCTGGTTTACAATTCAACATCTTAAACCTCCTTAACACATCCTTTGCATATTTAGTTTGACAAATAAAAAATCCCTTCTCTGATTGTACAACTTCTATGCCCAAAAAGTACTTCATTAATCCCAAATCTATCATTTCAAATTATTTCTTCATTGCTGATTTAAATGTGTCTACAGACAAATTTTTAGTGTAAATCAAATCATCAACATACAAACACAAAATCAAAATCTGACCTTCTTTGTTGATTTTTGTGTACAATGTAGGCTCACTATTGCTTCTATTGAATCCATTGTTTGTCATGTATGAATCAATCCTGCTATACCATGCTCTTGGTGCTTGCTTGAGACAATAAAGGGCCTTCTTCAATCTGTAGACTTTTTCTTCATGTCCATGCACTTCATAACCTGATGGTTATTTCACATACACTTCTTCATCTAGAGAACAATTCAAGAAAGTTGATTGACATCCATTTGATATACATTCCAATTATTTTGAGTAGCTATTGCTAAAACCATTCTAACAGTATCAAGTCTAGCAACTGGAGCAAATGTTTCATTATAATCAATTCCATGTTCTTGTGCAAAACCTTTTGCTACTAACCTTGCTTTGTGCTTTTCAACATTTCCTTCTACATCAAATTTGGTCTTATAAACCCATTTGACTCCTGTGCAATCCTTACCTTCAGGTAGATTAGTTAGATCCCATGTTTGATTTCTTTCAATGGCATTCATCTCTTTATCCATTGCTTTTATCCAATGTTCCTCATTAACTGCTTCTTCATAATACATAGGATCATGACAGAAAAGAGAAAAATTTGAACACAAATCTAACTTCTCTTCTTCTTGATTATAAATCTCATTCAAGTTTCTCATTTTATTACCTTTAAATCTTGATCTTAAAGTGGAAAGAGTTGGATCTGATTCATCACTTACTTGTGAATTTGGAGTAGGATGATATGCATGACCAGATGATTCACCTTATGCTAAGCTCCTACGTGTTATTATTGGAGTGCTTGTTCTTGATTGTGGAGAGGATTGATCACCTTGCAAATTTTGTTGATCAGATTCTTCTTCATTTTGTGGAATTGGTGCTCCAATTGTGATGGTGCTACCATCCCATGCTTCTTCTTTAAATTCAACATCTCTGCTTATAATCACTTGCTTTGAAATGGGGTTATACAACTTATAAGCCTTTGATTCTTTAATTTAGCCAATAAAAATGCATTTCTCACCTCTATCATCAAGTTTTCTTCTTAATTTAGATGGTATAAGAGAATATACAATACAACCAAAATTTTTGAAATGATGTACACTATGTTTCTTACCACTCCACGCTTCTTGTGGAATTTGATCTCTGACACTCTTTGTTGGGCTTCTATTCAGAATATATATTACACATGCTACTACTTCTACCTAATATTCATTTGACAAATGTTTGGCCTTCAACATGCTTCTAGCCATCTCCATGATTGTTCTATTCTTTCATTTTGCTACACCATTCTGTTGTGGTGTGTATCTTGTAGTCAGTTGCCTTTTAATGCCATGATATCTGCAAAAATATTGAAATTCATTAGACATATATTCACCTCGTCTATCTGATCTAAGTACCTTGATGTAAAGGCCACTCTACTTTTCAACCATAACCTTGAATTCTTTAGAATTTCCAAAAGTTTCAGACTTATTTTTGAGAAAATATATCCATGTCTTTCTGGTTAAGTTATCAATGAAGGTTAGAAAATAAGTACTACCTCCAAATGATGGAATTTGCAATGGTCCATATAAATCACTATGGACTAGCTCTAATATTACCTTTGTTTTATATGAGGCTCCTACTGGAAAGCTCTCTCTATGTTGTTTTTCCAGAATGCAACTATCACATGAACTTCTTGGCTGTTTTATTGGTGGTAATCCCTTCACCATATTTTTCTTTTGTAACAAATTCAAACTTCTAAAATGTAAATGTCCATACCTTGAGTGCCATAGCCATGATTGGTCTAGATGCATGGTTTTGAAGTGGGCTTCCTCTTCTCCTTGGATGCACTGAATTCGAAGAGGGAACATTCGATTCTTGGTCATCTCCACTTTTCCTATCAACCTGTAACTTGGAAACTTGTCTAGTATTGTGCAAACATTATCCATAAAAGATACTCTGTAACCTTTCTGTACTAGCTATCAAACACTCATAAGATTATGCTTTAGTCCAGGTACAAAATAAACATCAAGAATAAACCTTCTTTCACCATTTTTTGCCAAAACATTTATTACTCCTTTACCCATTACATCCACTTTGTTATCATTTCCTAATTTCACTTTAGATTTTATGAAATCATCAAGACTAGCAAAGAATCTTTTATTCCCTGTCATATGATTATTGCATCCACTATCTAAGAACCAAATAACTCTAGCATTTTCTTGAGTAACATGACAAGTGAGAAATAAGCTTCCAGGATTAAAACTAGATTCATTTGAGTAATTAGCATTCTGCTTGTCCACATTTTCTTGTTTCTTTCTGCATTCACTTGCATAATGTCCATATTTTTTGTAGTAATAACATTGAATGTTAGATTTATCAAACCTTTGTGAACTTTGCTGGAAGTGATTGTTGTCACGTCCTCTATTGTTGTAGTTTTGATTACTGTTTTCACCTTGATCTGGATTGTATCTTCCATTTCTGCCTCTAACTCTTCCTCTGAAGTTTGACATTCCTCTTCCCCTGCCAAATGATACATGTGACTTGAAAGCATTCTCAAGAGAATTATTGTTATTCCTATTCATTATGGATTCATGTGTTAATAAAGAACCCATTAATTCATCTACTGATAACTGTTACAAATCCTTGGTTTCCTCAATAGCAATAACTATTGCATCAAATTTGCTGGGTAAACTCCTAAGTATTTTTTATATGATCTTCTGATCCATTATAGTTTCTCCATTAGATCTAATTTGATTCACAATATTCAATACTTGACCCATAAACTAGTCTATTGAATCTAAATCATTCGTTTGCAAATTTTCAAAACTTCTCCTAAGAGATTGCAATTTATAAATTTTTAACTTTGTATTACCTTTATAGGTAGTCTCCAAGATTTTCCATGCTGATCAACATCTCGTTGCTGCTGCAACTCTAGAAAAAATAGATTCATCCAATGCTTGTTGTATTAGAAATAAAGCTTTTGCATCTTTTTTCTTGTTCTCTTTCAGCTCTTCCTTTTGTGATCAAGTTAATGCCTGATGGGCAACCTCATCCTGTGGTTATACAAAACCATTCTCTACCAAATCCAAAACATCTTGTGAGAAAAACAATGTTCTCATTTTAATTGCCCAAAAATCATAATTCTTACTGTTAAAAATGGGAATTTGAGGCTGAAAAATACTATTATTTGTTGCCATGTCTCACGCTGAAAGATGACAATGAATAGTGACTGCAAGTTGTGTATATACTCTGTCCTCCAATGTGTTTTAGATTGTTTCTACCAGGGGATTCAATCAGGGCACGTCGGCCTGTTTGAGACCTTGACTTGGGCTTGGCTGCCAATTCTTTGGCATCACTTCTGTAACGTGGTTGTGTCTCTTTTGGACAACAACAACGCTCTTATGAGCTCCTTGGCTATGCTTCACTTGTTAGGACTTTCCAACCAAGAAAAATTAAAAACATAAAACAACACTTTCACTATATTCTCCAACACAAAAAATAATGCTTGGACTATCAGTATCGATCAAGATGGAATATAATCGAGGATATAATAATACTTCTTCATACTCAAAACAAGATCAACCAAAATCAATTAAAGCACAAAACCATCTAATTTCGTGGCATTTATCGTTGAGCATGGAAAAGGGTTACTTTAAATTTGATGAGCAAATACTTTTAAACATTCCAACTTGCCCTTTTCATAGCTAAGCCTTGCAAACAATGATCATTTGGCTAGTCTTCAACAGCTGCAGTGCTCAGGTCACAGGGTTTTGACTGTGTGTCAAATTAACTATTGTGATATGCCTGGGCACTTCTGCTGCCTCTGACTCTATGATCTCCCTGGGCTGACTACACCTCAGACTCTACAATCTCCCTGGGTGCTTCTCCTTGATGATTTCTAACCTATGCTCTCCCTTCACGGCTTCTTTCCCATGGTCTGCCTATGCTCTGATACCAATTTGTAAGAAAAATAGAGCATAAAGAACATAAAATAAGAAGAAATACCTAGATTGCTACAGCAATGGAAAAAACAAGATTTTATTGATTTTCTTGATCTTGCAGATCTTCTTGATCTTGCTTAAAAAGTTGTGCCCATGGGTCCTTTAAATAGATTTGAAATCAAACAATAATTGAAAAACCAAACTGAAGACTAATGAAACTGAACTGTTTCTCTAACTACTTGAACTAACTGTTCGTTAACTATTGTGCATGAGAAGGCGGTGGAACTAGTAGTTTTGGAGAAATTAACTCCAGTTGACTTCAGTTTCTAACATAATCAACTCTAAAACTATTGGGAGAACATTGTCTCAGCTTATGGTATGTAATTTTATATATTACCCTCTATGGCCACTTTTTTGGTTCGCATGTTCTTTGTTGAGGCTAATCGATTCATACATTGATTGTTTTAGGATAAAATATACTAGAATCCACTCCTCATTACCAGCATGCAATAAGTTTGGCCCTTCCAGTGGATAGATTGGAGATGAAAATAAGGTTTTAAATAGTGCTTCCACAAGTGGGCCTGCATTCGGCACCATGTTAGAATAACCACTCTGTCACTGCAAATTTATAGTAAGGAAAACTCTGTGTCCATTTGATTGTTTTCCTTATACAAATGTAGATGTGGGAAATATCAATGCAGATGAGGGGACATTACATGTACTTCTCTTGATTCTCATAGTTTTGGCCATGTAAAATTTAATAGATTTTTCATGTTTGTATTGTAGTCAGCAAATGCTAACATTTCATACATGTTGTGATTTGTTATGACATGTTTAATATTGTAGTGGGACATGGTAGAGAGGAACCATGATAGGGAGGGTGATCATCACTATCTAGATGTGGGTGTTTATGTATAAGTACGCCAACCATTGACTATACTCAATTTTTTGTTGTTTTGTCATTTTCATAAATGCTTCCAGTTGCATTGAAACAATAGTCTAAAATAGACCAATTTCAACACTACTTATGGTTTTCTACATTTTTTTGTAACGTCTTTGAGTTAGAGGGCCCAGAGAGAGGGCATAGTTATCAAGTTCATAATGATGTGTATAACAACTTCTACTGCCAAAATGTTAGTATTGGGTGTACTTACTTTTTTTTTCAACCTACCCTTACATATTTATTTCATTGTACATATATCGATTGAATTATATATTTTTGGAATTTTAGTAGGAACAGGTAGTGTTTGATAGGGTTCATGATGAGGTCAATGACAATGTCAATGATGATGACAACAGTGGCTAGCTTACAGAAACATTGTAATTTGATTTGGAGGAGGATGAACCAAAACCTATAAGAACATTTTATTATCTTTATGGAACTTTTTTTTATTTTGTTCATTTATATTTTTATTCTATAATGGATTCTTTGGTGTTTCATAGTTTACTGGAGAATATAAGAGTGTGGACAAGGGTATAAGCAAGTGAGATGTGCACTATTTCTTGTTGCGGCCACACAACACATTCTATGGTGATAGCGGTCATCTATTCCATTCACTAGAAAGACTTGGTGCTCTTCATGTTCATATTCATTATCGGTATCCAGTTCCAAGGAGGCCCCTAGGACATCTTGGTAATAAGAAAAGGAAACCTAGGGGTAAATTAATCATTAAAAGATAAACACAATGTAGACCAATAACATGACTCTTGAAAAACTAGAGCCTTAGCAAGAGAGTAAGGATGGAAAGATCATGGATGGAGAGAGAGAATGTATTTTTTGTGAGTGATCTTAGTGAGATAGCCTTGAAGGATATGAATGACATTATGGTTGCATATGATTCCACAAAAAATTGAGAATGAAGAAGGGAAGTATACATACAATAGAGAAACTATAGTTGACAAGTGGAGAAAGAGATATAAACAAATGAAGGAAGGGTGATGTGAAGGCAACCATGGATGTCTGGTAAGATGCAATTTTTTGATCAATTTTCATGAAGAAAAATTTAAGTTCATTTATGTTATTTCAAAACTACCTTGCATATTTTTTGGCCACTTGTCACCTAGAATGCAAAAAAATGACACAGAGATCAGCTGCACCAATGATGATCATATTCTTTTGAGAGATTGTATGCAATGGAAAGGTAAAATGATATATCAATGGAACCCATAAAAAAATTGATCACAATGAGATTATTTATGTAATTAAACTCAATGATTATGTCCATAAAAAGAAAATTAATATACTTCTAATTTCCACTAATGTTGATTTGATATTCCTTCTTGATCATGTGTAGAGGAAGGCCATGAATGGAGTAGACCCTAGGGTGGATGTTCTATCAAGTGAAAATGCTGGAAAGGATTAGGATGATATCATAGTCAATATCTCTTGCATGCCCTTTTGTTCATTTATTTATTTATTTCATTAAACCCCATCATTACAGATTTTGATTTTGTTTTTTGTTTCAATTTAATGCAGGGATTGGATGGACATGGTTAGATGTCATCCAAAGCATCATGGGCCTATTTATCAAGGTATGTTCACCAAAATTTATTAAGCAAGCGAGAATATTTAATCTTCACCTTTCTATCTTATTCATGATATATGCCAAATTTTATAACAATGATACATTCAAATGCAGGGGTTTTTAGGGGAGGGTGACATATGCATATACTTGAATTTATTATGAGTTTAATTCATTTTGTACCTCTTTTAAAATAATTTTTATTTCCATGTCATGAATATGGATATTGGCACTACCCTAAACATGATTATTTATATACACATATTCATGTGATATGCACGATATGACATGGAATTAAACTTACTATTTTGACACGATATTTATATACATTTGTATTTTTCATGGATTGTGTTGGCTAATAAATTTTCCATCAATGATTTATTTTAGCATTGATTTACTAATTATTATTTTTATTACTAATGTTTTGCATGATGGTGTATTTTTAATTATTGAATTGATTTTCACATTTTCTCTTGTGATCATGTTAATGTGTATGTTGTGTAATGCATGTTTAGATGTCATGTTTCATGTTCAAGTGTTTACCTCATTTATTGATTGAATGTTGAAATTTTTATGATTTAAGTGAACATGTTTACATTAAATTAATGTATGTTGTGAAGTAACCATGGTGTAATGCAATGTAGTCTATCAATTCTAACATTAGTTCTACCTTGTTCCATCACTTTTCTCATTTCAGGTATTTATTTTTCAGACATGGTGAACTAAGATCAATGAAATGACTGATGATCATGGCTCAATGAAGAGGAAGAGGAATTTTGAGGAATGAAACACTTTGAATGATCATAACATGCTTGTTGAAGGTGAAGTTTCCTACATTTTTATCTTCATTCTTGATTTTCATACATTATGAGTAACTTGATATGTTTTAACTTGTAAGAGTAGTGCCTAAAATTATGAGTAATTATGAAATATTCAATGTTTCAAGAATGTTCACAAACTGGAAATTATATTGCGTTATTTTTTATTTATCTATATATAATTTTACTCCTACCTTAGTTATGTATTTTTACCAAATATCTATTTTGACTAAGCTACCAATATTTGTAGAGATTCTAGGTAGTGAAGATCAAAATGCATGCCCCCAAATTTTGGATGACTTTGATGAATTTATTGAAAGGCTGATATGTGAGAGTGCATTCTCACCTGAAGATCATATTGGTTTGATGTTATTACTAGTGTTTCTAGAGAAAAAATATCTTATTATAGAAAACTAGTTATTGTTTGAGCCTCTTCAAAGTGTAAGGACAAGTGTTCAAAATTTGGAAAAAATGGTTGTTGAGAAGAATAAAATGATTATAGAGTTGCACATCACTAGTTCTGCATTGACTAGCAAGAAGATGGAACATCAATAGAAATGTCTAAACTTGGAGGCTATTAATTCCTACACAAAATCACTCCATGAATTTAGGGTTATGACTGCCAAGGCCATGCAGATAAATCATAGAGAAAAGATTTCCATATATGCCCATAATCTACAACTTCTGAACATAGGGTACAAAATGTTGTTTGCTCAAGTTCACAGGGTGTTTGGAGTTAACTCTAACATTCTAGATAGAAACAATCCCAATTAGTTACATGTATTAACTATTATAACAATTATGCTCTATATGGTTCTCATAATAGGGACCAACTTATTGAGACATTTGTTTTTTATTTACAAGCTAGTTTAACATGAACATATTACTAAATTATAGGTGCATACACATGGAATCCCATTAAATACATGTGTATAATATAACTATCATATTTTTGTATGCCCACTACATATGCTATATTATTATCACACATGGTTATATGTATTGTATGGTTGCTATTATGTATTGATTCTATGCTTTAGTACTCTATTCAAGTCTATTAAGGTCTACCAATAGGGTTTATGAAGAATAGTCTGATAAATAGATGCATTTCTATGTGAGTTATTGGATGTATGAGACTTGAAGGTTATGATAAATAGTAGGATGGACCTTGAGAGAACCTAACCCAACTATTAAAAGTGATATTAAGTCATTAAAATCTATTAAAAATCCATTTTTAATCTATGTTTTTGGTAATAATCTATGACAATCATGTTTAAAAAGTTGTTTATAGAATTTTGAAATTTGTCAAAACCTTTCATTTTTAGATAGAGTTTTATAAAGATGGAAGAGAGGTTATCAAAATATTAAAACTCCATGAAAGTCCTTAGGAGTTAAAATTTATAGTTCTCATCATCTCAGCCTTTGTATAGGACTGTGTCTAGGGTTTAGGATAAAAACCTCTCACATGAATGTCATCCATTAAAATTCATTAAAACTTATTCTACAGTTACATCAATCCATTTAGAACATGATTCAAACATATTTATGAGTTTTAAGATCATGTAAGGACCTATATAGCAAGAAAGTGTATTACTACTATAGGTGTCCATCGAAAAGGATA
Organism: Torreya grandis; assembly: GCA_037957365.1. NCBI lineage: Eukaryota > Viridiplantae > Streptophyta > Pinopsida > Cupressales > Taxaceae > Torreya > Torreya grandis. Next base: position 84,226 of record JARHVA010011136.1, read on the forward strand.
GTGACAAGAGAAGATTGATTGATTTTACATTGTTATTGGATATAACATTAGATGAGATGTTATTTTTATTACGTAGTCATTTTAAAACATGTTTTCAATGTAATCCATGTTATTTGTGTTTAATTTGAGGTAATTTTATTTAAGGAGATCATAATAGGCCTGTGTATACCTAAGAAGACAATATTGTGCCTACATCACTCTTTTAAGAAACCAACAAAATGAAGATTGGTTTCATGTTAATATATATAGACTATGAACATTAAAAACTTTATGGAATAGACTATTAAGAATATTTGAAGGACTATGACACTATCATTAGTGAGATATTGATGATTGAGTAACTCAGTCTATGTGTGTGTGTATGAACAAACATAATCATAAAAGGGTTTAAGATGAATAATCTATCTACAATTATTCATGTGTTATGAAATCTTATGTGAAGATAGAATAACATAGTTCAACTAAGTTTGGAAATAGCTAAATCCTTTAAATATTCAAAGGAAGTTAATCTTGAAGATTGTGTTGTAACATAGGTATACATGTAGAGACCCATTAAGGTTTAAAGTTTTAAATGGAGGTCTAAACCCTAGGAAAGTGATCCAATAAAACTAATGTATGATAAGGGGTAAAAACAAAATGATAATTAGATTATTGGGCTTATTAAATTTGATACTTTCATCCATTACTGATAGAATTGGTTACAAGACTTAGTGGAAAGTAGAATATGTTGACTAATATAAAATTTGTAAAACATGGTCTTAAAAAAGAAGCCTAAATAGAAGGACATCAGTAACATGTTTCACACTTTACAACAATAAAAAATAAGTTTTTAAAGAGGGTGGTATGTCTAATATTTTCTTGAATAGCTATGTAAGTCTTAGAACGAGTACATAGACTTACTATGTAAATTCATCAAACCTTGTGTTCATCCATGGTGAGTATAAAAAGGGTCAGTCATTAAAGGAATTGAGAGGAGTGGGACCATAAATAAAACCCTTTTAATATAGAGTATGATCTCATTTGTCTTGTAAGACCAATCTCAAAAGGATAATATTCAAGTAAATGGTTAATATAGACTATAAAGTAATCACCAATGAAGTCATCAATAAAGAGTGAAACCGTCAATAAAGAGTGAATACTCATTATATAAAATACATGAACATTTAACTATCACAAACATATGATTCCAATGCATTAGTTATAACAACTCACATGTGAAAAAAATTAGAAACCAGATCATAAACACCAAAGAAGTCATCAATAAAGATTGAGTATTTATGACATCCATATTACATATTTTAAATTCATCAATAAAGAGTGACTATTCCTTGTATAAAATAAAGACATCATCATAATCATTATGAGAATTATCATCTGAATCAATAGTAAAATAAATATAATTAGTTTAATACACTTAAATAACTTGATTTGTCTTTTCATATTACATTTCAACAAACACTAAGTCCATTATTCACTATTCAAATCAGTGTTGTCACCTAATGGATAGTACTCACCATCGTTGTCAGTCCCTTTAGCCAATGTCAAGAAGTAAAGAGGATATGTTAGTGAAAATTTTTGGCTTGATATGAAGAGTGGAAAATTGGTATTATGAGAAATTATGTACCTTTTACATAACGATGCAAATAGATGTGTTAGACAAAGTCTCACTACTTCAGGGTGGTTACTTATAACTCTAAAAAGTTTAAAGTGCACTCTAAATGGGAACTCCACACTGATGAAACATTTTCAATTTGATTCAGGTGTACATACACATTACGATCATTAGATACCTTTTTTGGCAATTTTTTTTTAATAACGGTGATATGTATGTCAAGATGGCACTAGGAGTAGTCCAAACATCTAGCAATGACACATCACTATTTAATAATTCAAAGGACCACTACATGTAGAAGTCACAACTATGCCTTTCTATTAGTGTGAAGAACACATAATTGGTGAGAGGAATTTGGTATAAAGTATATGGTCTATTGTTATGCAAAATAACATTAGACCATCTCAAATCATCAAGCTTGAAAAAATTAGGAATGTATAATAGCCCCATCCAGTTAATGACATTGGACATCATAAGTGATTTATGGGTCGTCATATCTTATGTCAAAGTTAGTTCATCCAAGATTTAATTATTCTTCCAAATGTACTTGTATAATTTTTCTTAGATTTCTAAAATATTATCCTTTTTTGCACTATATGGGCATGCCTACAACATAATTAAAAGAAACATTTAGTCACTATGTAAAATCCATGATACTTTGTAAATAGGTACACCAAGGTGAATTTTATGTTTTAAATGTGTTTTTAATAAATTTTAACACCCATAACTAAATATATCACAATTTTATTGGTATTTTTAGTAAATATATTCATAAAAGAATGTAAGTTCTTACAATAAAGGAAAAATGCTTTGTCATGGGAGAAAAATATTCTATCATGTACCAAGAAATGCTATATTTCAATAAATTTTATTTTTTTGTTTTATTTTAATCCCATTATGTAACAATTATAAGAGTAGTTGAATAGTAATACTTGAAAGAGAATTCTGTTCATAGTCTCTAATGTGAATACATGTGATAGATACCGGCTTATGAGAGGGAATGTTTTGTAAATAAACTATGTTTAGATTTGATTATTTAGTACATGAAATAGATGAAATTTGTGTGATTTATTCCATCTATGAACATCATAAAATAGAAAATAAAATGTTTTAATGTTATAGAGTTCTCATTTTGGAATGAAAATGTGATTTTCTAGTGGTTGCAGGTCTGTGTTGATATACTGGGTGTAATAGGTCACATTAAGTTAAGTTTATAGAAGTTTTGGGAGTTATTGTATAATCTTGAAATGATTGTGTTTCATTTGAAAATATCCCCACAAAAGAGAGACCCTTATTTTGAGTAGAGCATTTGAGTAGGTTATAGTCTTGAAAAAGTTATCTAACTTATAATTTGAAATCTAACTTAAGGAATTGAGTCATTAAGAGACTGAGTGAGGGTGATAAGAAGTGTATTGAACCTTTATTTCATTGATATTTGTTAGAATGAGTGGTGAAAATCTAAAAATGTTGTTCTAAGCCTTAGAGGTGTGTAAAGAACTATTACAATCCTAGAGAAAGGGGATGGTTTTGATATCTACTAGCTTATCAAGCCTTAAGATTGTGAAAGGAATTGTAAATAGGTTAGGTATACATTCTAAAAAGGGGAATAAGTCTTGATATGTTGGTAAGATTAACCTAGTCCATTCAAGGTGCTCTCGATCGGTATTGTCTCTTGAAACCCTAAATGATTAAGAAATAATTACATCTTTTAATGGAACTCGTCAAATTGATTAAAAATTTCTAAGGGAGTTAGATAAATATTTTTGAGAATTGATTCAAGTGGATTTTAGGTTGGAAGAGTACTTGGATCAGGAGAAATTGTAATTGTAGTATTGACAATTATGAAATAACATCAAGCAAATTATGTAAATTTGATTAGTCATGAATGTGTAGGTGTTGAGTGTGTGTTTAGGGTCCCATATAAGATGATATATTTAATAAAATGGTCCTAGAGTGATTTTTTTTAGCCCTTTGGCATTGCCACACACACCCCCCCCCCCCCAAATTGGCATTTTGAATATTTATGTTTTGAATGTGTGTTTAGGAGCATTTGAATGAATGTTATGAAGAGCAAAGCTAGTAAAATTTTGTGTATAGTGATATATGTGACTAAGAGGGGTGTTATAGGATGTTATACATGCATATGATGGACAAAAGAGGCATAGACCAAGTATCTTTTGTGTATTTACACTTCATGGTAGTGGCCTTTAAAATAGGAGATGTTTCATCACATGTAAAAAGACATAAGCATGCATGTTAATGAGTATGAGAGAGAGTGGTAGAGTCAAATTAGAGTTATGGTAGGATATTAGGTTGGTGTAGGTATGAAGAGAGTGAATAAATATGAAGAAGAATCAAGAAAACCTGTGTAGCCCATTAAGGGCAAGAAAATGACAGTCATGTTGTATACATTTTGAGTATGAATAAAATAAAAAGAATGATGTTGTCTATATAATATTGTTTTTAGATAAATTTCATAGGTAATAAAAGTGTTATAATGTTTTAGAGTTATATTTTTGATAAGAAATTTAAGTCTACTAATATTTTGTAGACCTAAGTTACAATTCTATGCAAGACATGCACAATTTTAAAAGATAATGAATGATGAAAGGATTCTTGCATAAAAATTATGTATTTCCAAATTTAAGTTGATAGGTAGCATGATAATGTCATTGAATCTTTGTATAAACTGGTATTGGATGTTAATCTCTAAACAAAAAGTGACAAGATACAAACTTTAACTATTTATTTTACAGACAGTCAAGAAGAGCAATGCATAGACATCTTGTGAAGGTTTTGAAGATGCATAGATGTTGTGAATGCAATGAAGATGTGTAAATTAAAAGATATAGTTAATATAAAATAATAGTAACCTTTTTTATCATTCAAAACAACTTGGTATTTTAGTGTGTGTGAAATTCAATTTCTGTGATAGCCTACAAAGACCTACAAGAGTTATAGAATTTTGAGAAAACATAGATTAGAGCATATTAAGGTTATTAAAGAGGAATTAATGTATTGATGTGATTAGGTCAGGCAGGGCATACCTTACCTAAGTCTCAGTAGGGTTTAAAAGTATGAATAATTAATTGAAATATAAATTATAACCTCTTAGGCTAGTTGCAAGATTGTATAGCTATAGTTTAGGGTTTTAATTGGAAAGTCAGATTGTAATAGCTTCAAATGGTTAAAAGACTATAAACTTGGTCATATTCCATGTTTTTTTAGGGACCAAATGATTATATGAGTTTCAAAGTGTT